>OZ017741.1:50785392-50917892 GCA_963969285.1 Odontomyia ornata
GCAAAACTTAAATTTATGCGCGGAAAGTCTGCCTTGTACATAACCGGGACTTTAAATAGCAAGGATTCTCACATAAAAACAATCTAAATCGTTCGAAATGAAGCTTGAATCAATATTTAGTTTTGTTTTTGGCCCGCGGATAGAAAAATCGGAGCAAAAAACGCACGAACACTTACATGATAAACAAATTTCATCCGCGTGTTATCCGAATGTTCAAACTGGTATCAAAACTATTTCGCCCGTGGAAATTTTTTAACTCGCACGTTACACACTTTGTTTCCACTTTAAAAGATTCGCGAAACATTCAAAATTATGTATTAATTCACATAATTTACGGAAAACATGGACGGAACAAGAAAACTTCGCATAAATTACACCCGGACACAGAATTTATTTATTCACTCCACTTTACTTACCTAAATAATGAAAAGTAAGGTGTGTCGCTCCCGCGTTGCTGCTCACAATTGCAGATTATACACTTCATTTTTCACTTTTGCACTGAAAATCACGAAAAACTGGTAATTTATTTCACTAATTTCAGAAATTTCACTACTCACTATAAATTTGTTGTCATTCAATTTGCAGAATTGACAACTGTCAATTTTTCGTCAGCTGAAGATCATCTTCGAATTCAGGGGTGTGCAAGCTATTCTCAGGTGATAATTTCGATCGACAACTTTTTAAATATGGCGCACTTTGTATTTTGTTTGTCAATTTTATGAAGAGGAATGAAGTTTGATAAATGATATTTGGAAACATTGTCTAATATTTCAAATACTATATAACTATTCTAAACAAAGTAGGAAATAGTAAACTTTTTTTGCTATTTCGAAATTAATTTCGAACAGTCATGGAGTTTGGACGATCATACTAAAGCTCATTCGTGAAAGCCCAAAAGTTTTCGAAAATTGGTGTGTACGTACATGAAATGTATGGTAGTATTAAGTATTTATTAAGAGACTTCAGTGATTTATACGAGAAACGAAAGCTCGCCGTCTCTAGTGTATATCTCTATGAGTGATTTATACGAGAAACGAAAGCTCGCCGTCTCTAGTGTATATCTCTATGGCGCACACGAAGATTGCCGGTGATCTCGTTTCCAGCCGTTTCTATAGGTTCGGTTGTTGTTGGAGTGGGTTTACATGCGTTGTTTGAAATCGATTTGAGATTCGACGGACTTTAAATTTCAAACCATTTTAAAGTTGAATTGTTAAATTTAAATCGTTTTTATGTTAAATTTCAAATTGAATTCAAATCTATTTCAAACCACGTTGGAGAAGAAATAAAAGAGCGTACCATATATAAATATATATAATGCGTACCATATATAAATATAATAATGTTATATGTCAGGGTAGATTAATAAGAGTTTAAACAGCTCAAATAATTTATTTTGCGTATTTTAAATATGACTGTATGGTGCGAGTTTAATAAAATTAGCACAAAAATATGCGTTTGGTAAATACTCAGTACAAAACTGTTTATTGAAAAAATTGTAATGATTTTCTACTTTCAGATCGAACGCGGAACCGACCTCTCATCGGTTCTAGACGTTAAGTCTGAGAAGTGCCAACGGATGGTACCAACAGGTCAACCAATCCGTGCACCGTAACCCATTCACGCGGTGACTGCTTGTCGGCCAGCTAGTTCGGAGAGGATTTCGGTCGCGGGTCTCCGAATGGATTACGCTCAATTACAATATTTCAGTCACCTGAACTTGCCCGTTTTCCAAACGCGTCAACAATTACTCATCCAGAACGAGAAACCTACATTACGTTAATTCTGGATGTGATCTATCCACAGATCTCAAATCAAAAACGCTACAAAATCCCATAGGCGCGTTACCGTATCACCGACGCGGTACCGAAAAATATGCTACTCGAACTTAAACCGACGAAAACTACTCTAATGAAATGACGAAACAATCAAAGGTACCGCGTACCGCGCGCGACGCGAAACCGACTTCAGCGGATTTGTCGAAACCCTACCCTCGCGACGGCATACTTACCCTACACTCTCGGTTCCCACTGAAAAAGAACGAGTCACTGAAAAGGAAAGTCGTGGTTAACGTTTTAGCAATTCATCTTTAATACTTCTTTTGTTGATATACAGATTATAAAATACATTTGGAATTTACGTTTCAGTTTTGTTTAGCCAGTAAGTTTTCTCAATTGAAATTTTTATGATCAAGGTTACTGTGTGTTTAAGAAAACAACCTATCAAAAATTTTTTTAAACTAGCATCTTTTTAATTTGCGAGCCGATTTCTTCACAAATAGACTATAAAAAAAAACAATGCGGCATGGAGTGTTTTACAGCATATTCAGTTCATTCTAAAATTAGTATCATTGAAATTTAATGAGATGAAAAAGAATTTAAATGGTCACTTGTCTTTTCTACTCCAATAAAATGTAATTTGTTTATATCTATCTATAATATAATTGCATATTTTTTTAATATATAATAAATTTTAAAAGGTAAAATATGCCAATCACTAGTGATAACGCAATTTAAATGATGACTAACCAAACTAGCACACAATATTACCACAATTCGTTTTTGTGAAAAGGCCTGAATAATTGTATTAATAATAGTTGGATTATAATTCAACGCTAGTAACAAATAGACGAGGGAACTGAAATTCGAAGAAATTTCTAGAGAACGGTTTTGCAAACATTAAATTCTTATAAATCTGTTAAGGTTAATGATGTTATTAGGTTTTCAAAATTACTATCTTGTTTACATTCGTCTCTGCGAATAAAATATTATTTCTGTTTTAATGTACATACTTAAACCTACTGAATCGTAATCATTCTAAGATTATCTACGAGTGAAATTGTAGCTACATACAAAGTTCCGGTTATTTACGTGTGGAAAGTTTATTTTGCTTTTTACTAACTATTGGGGGTCTAATAAGTTGGGTATTTTGTATAACATGTCTAAATTTGCTTAAATTGTTCCATCCTATAATGTTATACTTATATTTTTAAAATATTTATTCTCGATGTCCATTATTTTCTATGAGTTTCATAGGAAATCTACAAAACCCTACTAACCTTTAATTCTAAGCATTCTATCGAAATTGTTTCAACACAAACAAAAAAAAAACGCTTAGCAAAAGTCTTATACGCACTAATGCGGTATCAATCGTTTGTCTGTTTTTTTTTGTTTAAGATTTTTAACACTTTTTACTGTCGAAAATTTAGATGCCACGAATATTTCGAATTTCTTTGTTCTTAAAAGCAATTAAATGTTTATTTTCTTTCGCCTATTAAACATATACTATTCTCCTTACGTTGGATTTCCCGATTTTGATAAGTACATTATTTTTTTCGTTTTCTTACGACACTTCATACTAGATATTATACAAATAGCTTACGGTGAAGGCCATATTTAAAGAACATGATTTAGTTCTTAGGAGGGTCGCATGATAAAAAAAAAATAATACATTTTAAATGCGGGTAAGTCTTAATTCAGGCTGCGCAGTATGAATTAGAATGAAATTATAAGTTAAAGGTTGTCATTTAAATGCTACCTTGCAATAATATTATGTAACAATGCTTTATGGCACGAAACGGTTCGATTCGTACCAATTGAATTAACTTTTCAAGGATGTAAAAACAAGGTTAAATCTTTCAATATTAAGAATATGATTTTTATATTAAATTTAGAAGAATGATCAATAAATCGACACGTTCCTCCATAAAAATGAGTCAAATGCAATTTCTCAAAAAAATTAATATTGCCGATTCAATTTCGAAAATATGGCATAATTCATTGTATTGGTTTACATGTACCGTATACATATTTCGTTTACGTTGTGACTTTTGCAACATTTACAATCAAAATAAAAAAATAGATTATTGAGCAGAAATGCTCTACATTGGTATAAGTTCTGTTAATTTTAAAGTTTTTATGTACGATAGTTCAATTTATGATATTGAAAATTACAATGTGACATGCAGTCGACATTGCTAGAAGTGACTAGTCCGATTTTGTGGGTAACTGAATGTGAAAAGTATGAATTGCTTCTTCTCTATAATTTATACTCAGAATAACTTTGAATTAATATCAATAGCGACCTGAGTTCACCTATCTAATCATTACATCATCATTTATTCCTTCGTTCTCAAAAGTCTTTCTAATTGTACATTTCACTTCTCGCTTTATAGTTTATATTGTTTTTTTCTTTTTCTTTCATTCTTAAACTTTGGAAAAGTTATCCGTAAAATGACATGAGGAGAAAATAAATCAATAACTCCATTAAAATGCGCTGTATAGTCAGTGTCGATACACATACATACATCATATACATGAGAATATGTTTAACTTTCCATTATAAGTGTACTTCCTTCAATTCTTTCCTACACTTATTTGCCTATATATCTATCCACCATCTATTTATTTTATATTATACATACATGGCTGCCAAGTAGTGACATTTGGTCTGCGAAGAGGTTGCCGCGTTGAAAAGGATATGCGAGCTTCGGAAAACAAATAGGTATCGCGAAATCGTTCTGCCAATATGGCCACTCAGGAAAGTGTTTCGCGACAGGCAACTGCAACACCTGGCAATGATAAAGCCGATCACAAAGCCAGAATGGATGGTGGACTAACTGGCTGCAAATGGACCTTGATCGTTGTATATTTAATTAAGCTTTTGGCGAAGAGCTCAAACTTTTTCAGCAGTTCGTAGTTATGTTTGGCATAGATCACGAATATATTATATTCGGTATCATTGTGTCGTGGTGAATACTTGATTCGCTTGATTTCAGCTGTAAAGTTTACGATGGGACGTATCTCTTCGAGCTCAGGTTGAAAGATAGCCCATAGTGACTTTCGTGAGAAGAAATCACTATTCGCATAGAATATCACTAGGAAACCACTAACGATGATCAAGGACAGCAGCACCTTATTCCTTCTCATAGCTCGCGATGGTCTTCTGATGCCTTTCCGCTCACCTCTTTCATGATTGGAGCCTGTTGACCTTCTTGCTGAGTTTGACAGAGTTCCATGTTCTAGCCTGAGGCAATGTTCCGGTGAATTTCTCAAGTGTTTGATGTTCCCTTTTGTTTTCTTGAGTACGTTTCGCTCCGACCAAATCCTACACACAAACGATCGTCAACGGAGTATGTTAAGAGGTAGAAAAGCACTTGAAATGTTCTAGACAGCACAAACTACGATCGCGAACCATCGATCACCACAAAAAGTTCTTTTCTTTTTCTTCGCCGCCATGTGGCTGTCAAAAATCCCGGTTGTCACCTCGGACAAAACATCTGTGTGTGGAATGGCACGCCATATGGCGGCAATGTGCCTCTCCAGTTGTCGCCAGTGGCATAGTTTTCTCGATGGCCACGGTGGAGGGGCATTTCCAGATGGCTATGTCTCGAAATGTGCCGGGGTTGGATTAATTCTATATTTCGAATATTTATATCCACGGATCTAAATATTTGGACAGAAAAAAAAAATATTTTCTGCACAACGATATCCGCACGACAGATGAAGTCCGCTGGCACTTCGAGGACATATCCATCTGGCCGGTTGCAAGGGTTCGGGATCGGAATCACTTCGATTCCCGGGCGTAGGCGTCACATTACAAAATTAGCAATGTGGAGTACTTCAGCTATACTGTCCCTCCAAAGTAGTGCTTCCCATGGAGTGGTCTTTGCAACTGTTTAATTATTGCTTGCTTTTTGTTCCAATTTTTCAACAATTATTGAAAACAGAAATTTCAAACGGCACAGGAGCTCCCCAGAAGGGAGACTTTCCCTTTGGAAAGTGCAATACGAAGATTCAAAAAGGATGGCTTCCTATTGGAATTTTAAGAAGAGAGAAGGAAAATACAAGACACAAAAAGGAACATGAAAATTCGAAAAGAAGGGAGAAGCAACGTTCAAGATAAAAGAAGGAACTCAAAAAACAAGAGAAACAAGGTATAACTATTTTTCAATATTCCATCTGGTGTCGAGAAGATTGCGACAAGATCACAGAATCGAATTCAAAAGTTCTTAACAGCTCCTTTTTTAAGGAGTTTGCAGGTAATGAACTTAAGTCGGTTAAAGTGGCTTTAGCTAAAAATACTATGAATAAAGCTGATTTTTCAATATTTCATCTGGTATCGGGAATATTAAAACAAGACCACAGAATTCAAATTTAATAGTTCTGAACAGCTCCTTTTTTAAGGAGTTTGTTAATAATAAACTTAAGTCGGGTAAAGTAGCTTTAGCTAAAAATACCATGAGTAAAACTGACGAAAATAAAGATATAACAATGGAAGTTGCCGATGATGTGATTTTATAGATCAGTGTAGTATTTGAAGATGGTGATTATGTCCAAGGGAGTGGAATTAGTGCGACGCTGGAAATCGCCTTATCTGGGGATGCGTAAGTGCGCTGGCAAGCTAGCTTTGCGATGGAGTGGGCGGGTTCTTTTCCCACAGCCCAGGGGCCCAGTATAAAATATTTTCGTACTTACAAATTGAAGGGTGGCAGTGTCGAAACCAAACCGATTGGCATGTGGAAATGAGCCAACGGCTGAAGTAATTAACCGAAAGGGATTACTAGGAAACGCGACGACGAAAAACCGTTTAACAGCCCGCGAGACGTTAAGAGACTTCGTCCTTGCCGAGGAGGTCACAGCCCACAAATAAGAGTGGGGCATCCAGATGGTGGCGGTGCCGCCACGCACTCCTTCCAACCGGATCCAAAATCCAAAAAAATTTGTTGCCTTGGCCCATATCAGGCGTGGAAGGTCAAGCATCCCAGCGAGAGCCCCTGTAACAAAGGAAAAAAGGGAGATCTCACCCGATATCTTGCTAATGAGCGGAGGGGCCAGCCAACGTGGCGGGTCCCATACCTGTTCGGGGTGCCAACAGAAAGACTGAATATTTATTGAATTGAGAATTTTTTCTTTTTTATTCCTTTCACAATAAAATTGCAAAAATCATCACAACAAGCAGTTTCACGTTTTAATGCACTCGAATTAATGGGAGACTAATGTACAAATCCGATGCATAAAGAATATATAATTCAAAATAAAAAGGCAAACTGCTCGAAAAACAACATAATACTTGACTGATTGTAGATTTAAAAAAAAAAACAAATATTTAAGTTTACAATTAAAACTCGATCACGGCAACCCCTTCGCAACGCAATTTATAGAATGAATTGCGGTATCACGCAATGGGAGATACCGATTGGAGGCGAGGAGAGGGCTTGCCAAGAAACCGCCGTTGCGGCAACGAGTTGAGATATCATAAAATTTTTCGATAGTTTTCGTTCAAAAACAATCAAACTCGTATCAAAATGTATTTTTGAGAATGTCAATTGCAAACCATCAGCATAAATACGATCTTTCGCCCAATGTGCGTGGCAAATAACGCGGAAGGTTGAAATTGCACAATTCTTGAGATTGTCGAGGTCAATGGACCGAGACAGTTGGAGGCACTTGTCGCAGAAAACGAAGCCCCGAGAGTGGCTGTAGCGCTATGAATAGGAAGAAGGCAGATTCTAAACAATAAAAATACTAAAAACTTAACAGAGGATGTGATATAGCACTGGGAACTTATCGTGTCGTTTGTTGATTATGTTAACGTCTGTTTTTCTACATTTACATATTTCAGGTCTTTTTAGAATGTCAAGTCTTGCTCCTTCACTTTGTTTATGTGACAATGTCATTGGGTTTGTCATAAATCAAAAGCGCTTCATTCAATTCTAATCGTTACACATTTTCAAAGAATATAAAACAAATTCCAAACAATAAAAATACTGAAACTTAATGGCCCAAATGGCTCTCCAAATTTATAAATTATTAATTTAAAAAACCATTTAATCAAAAAACAATATCAAATTCAGTTTCATTAAAACTATTACATATTTTTTTATTCAAAAATTAATTAGAATGTTAACATAACAGTGATCTTTTATCCTACATCTAATATGTTATAGCCGAATTCTAATAAATTTAAATCAAAAACTTTATCTTCTACTAATAAAATGTTATCACAATATTCCTAACCTAAACGTTAAAATATACCTATCCTTAATATTGAAACCCATCCCTAATTTTTAACATAAAAAACCAACACGAAATGTAGCAATAATGTCAAAGTGAAAAGTGCTTTATTCAATACTAATCATTATAAATTTTAAAAGAATACAAAGCAAATTCCAAACAATAATAATATGAAAACTTAATGGCCCAAATGACTCTCTAAAATTATACGTTATCGGTTAAACATATTTAATAAAAAAAACTATAGCAAATTCAAATTAATTAAGATCATCACATATTTTATGATTTGATTTGAAAAAGGGGAAAAAACCAACCTATACTATTCAAATTTTTATTTATAATTTTAACACACCGGTGAACGCTGATCCTACACCTAATATGTTATAACCTAATTCTAATAACATTCGATCAATAACTTTACCTTATATTTAAAAAAAAATGCGATCCTAAGCGTTTAACCTTGTCTCTAAAACCTAATATAATAAACAAAACATACTCGTATACCTAACCTATCCCTAATTTTTAACACAAATAAACAACAATACTAAATGTAGCAATAATGAACTGAAACTCAAAAACTAAGTAACGAAAACCACAAAAACTGAAAATAAACACGAATAATCTAGACATTGTCATTCAGCCACCAATACCTAGATTGCCCCGTCCCAGCTCGACCAGCTTCAACGAATCTAGCAAATGAGTATCTCCATTGGAATTGTTTGTCTCGTGAACTCAAATTCGGAGGATATTTTATCTTCTTATCGGTGGCCCGTCGATATATGTGATATATGACTGGGACGCTGTCAGAATCAAAAACATATCTATTCATGTCCAAATACACGAAAGCTTCTGGAGGAACGAAGCCAGCAGCAAGACAAGTCGCAATATAACCGTCTGTAGGGTGGAAAGGCTGTGAAATCCAAGAGTTTTCACTCACAGTTACAGATCTTGCGATATGATTCCGAAGAAGTTTCAATATGAAGATGTCGACTCTTGTCACTTCAGCAGTTTGATAAATCCTTCTATTCGATATATAATGTTTCCAATCCATCTCAGGCTTTCTGTACAAACCAGTACATGCACGAAAACATTTCCTTTCGAAAACTCTTAATTTGTCCATAGTACTAGCGCTCTGGTTGTACCAGATCTGACACCCATATGTCAAAACTGGTCTAACTAGGTCTTGTAACAAATAATTTTGACCTTTTGATCAATGTATCCGGAATGAAAGAGTCTTCGTAAAGCCATGACTACTAGTGCCTTACTGAGCATGATTTTCACATGTTCAGTATAGTACAGATACTGATCGAGATAAACACCGAGGTATCGGACACATGATTTATGTGGAACTCGTTCTGAACTACCGTCGCCAGCCATGATGTGGAAATCTTTCCAATTACGTTTCATGTCTTGACTGACCCCCTGCAGCGTTGTCCGAAACAAGATTGTTTCACACTTCTGCGCATTGATTTTCATTCGGCAATTGTCAGTGTACAGGTGCTCATCATTGAACATTTTTTGGAAATTCCTCTGAACTATTGTAGCTTTTCGATCTGCCGTATAGATGATCAGATCATCAGCAAACGCTTAAAATCAAAGCCATTCAATAGCTTGCGAAAGAATATTGAGAAGGGCAGAGACGCAGTAACTGTTTCCTGCTGCAGGTCTTGAATGGTCTACAGCAGAGAACAGTTAATATAACGTATAAATTTGGAGAGCAATTTGGGCCATTAAGTTTTTGTATTGTTATTGTTTGGAATTTCCTTTATATTCTTTTAAAATTTATACCGATTAGTATTGAATAAAGCGCTTTTGACTTTGACCATTCAAGACCTTAAATTCACGCATTGTTGTCAGATTTCCGTCAGTTACAATAAATGATTTCCCGTATAACATATTGCACAGCATGGCGACAAGGTGTCTGGGGAACTTGTCCTGAAGGAGTTTAAAAACTAGTCCATCTAACCACACCGTATCGAAGGCTTTCTCCATATCAATGAGACGCGCTCCAACACATTCTCTATCATTTAGTTTCCAACAGATGTCTGAGGTTACTTTCGTTATTGCATGTGTGGTCGAATGCCTGCCACGAAAACCAAATTAGCAATTCGGCATCAACTCATATTCCTCAATATGGGCGTTTAATGCTCTGTTGAGTATAACTTCAAACACCTTGCTGATGTTAGGCAGCAAGCTGATTGGGCGATAGCTTTTGGGGCATGAAGATTCTTTTCCTTTCTTCAAAGTCAAAGTCAAAGTCAAAAGCGCTTTATATAATACTAATCGTTATAAATTTTAAAAGAATATAAAGCAAAATCCAAACAATAACAATAAAAAAAACAATGGCCCAAATGGCTCTCTAAATTTGTACGTTATCATTAAACACATTTAAAAAAAAAACTATAGCAAATTCAAATCAATGAAGATTATTACATATTTTTAAAATTCAATTGGAAAAAGGAGAAAAAACCAACCAACACTATTCTAAAATTATTTATCATCTTAACACTACAGTGAACTTTGATCCTACACCTAATATGTTTTAACTTAATTCTAATAAATGCAATCAAAAACTTTATCTTATACTATAAAAAATATATAACAATGTTCTTAACCTAAGCTTTAAACCTTATATCTATCCTAATATAATAAACATAATATAAACCTAACCTATACCAAATTTTTAACAAAAATAAACAATAACACTAAATGGAGCAATAATGAGCTGAAACTCAAAAACTAAATAACGAAAAACACCCAAACTGAAAATAAACACGAATAATTTAGACATTGTCATTCAGCCACCAATACCTAGATTGGCCCGTCTCAACTCGATCAGCTTCAACGAATCTAGCAAATGAGTATCTCCATTGGAACCGTTGGTCTCGTGAACTCAAATTCGGAGGATATTTTATCTTCTTATCGGTGGCCCGTCGATATATGTGATATGATTGGGACGCCAATCAAAAACATATCGATTCATGTCCAAATAGACGAATATTTCTGGAGGAATGAAGCCAGTAGCGAGGCAAGTCGCTGTATACCCGTCTGTAGGGTGGAAAGGCTGTGAAATCCAAGGGTTTTCACTCACAGTTACAGATCTTGCGATATGACTCCGAAGAAGTTTCAATATGAAGATATCGACTCTAGTCACTTCAGCAGTTTGATAAATTCTTCTATTCGATATATAATGTTTCCAATTCGTCTCCGGCTTTCTGTACAAACCAGTACATGCACGAAGACATTTCCTTCCGAAAACTCTTAATTTTTCCATAGTACTAGCGCTCTGGTGGTACCAGATCTGACATCCATATGCCAAAATTGGTCTAACCAGGGTCTTGTAACAGATAATTTTGACCTTTTGATCAATGTATCTGGAATGAAAGAGTTTTCGAAGCGCCATGACCACTTTAAGTGCCTTACTGAGCATGATTTTCACATGTTCAGTATAGTACAGATACTGATCGAGATGAACACCGAGGTATCGAACACAGGATTTATGTGGAACCCGTTCAAGACTACCCTCACCAGCCACGATGTGGAAATCTTTCCAATTACGTTTCAGGTCTTGACTGACCCCCTGCAGCGTTGTCCGAAACAAGATTGTTTCACACTTTTGCGCATTGATTTTCATTCGCCAATTGTCAGTGTACAGCTGTACATCATTGAACATTTTTTGGAGATTGTTCTGAACTATTGTAGCTTTTCGGTCTGCCGTATAGATGATCAGATCATCAGCAAACGCTACCAATGATCGCGTTGGCGAGACGTTAAAATCAAAGCCGTTCAATAGCTTGCGAATGAAGATTGAGAAGAGCAGAGGCGCAGTAACTGTTCCCTGCTGTAGACCATTCAAGACCTTGAACTCGCGCCTTGTTGTCAGATTCCCATCAGTTACAACAAACGATTTCCCGTATAACATATTACACATCATGGCGACAAGGTTTCTGGGGAACTTGTCCTGAAGGAGTTTAAAAATAAGTCCATCTAACCACACCGTATCGAAGACTTTCTCCATATCAATGAGACATGCTCCAACACATTGTCTATCATTTAGATTCCAACAGATGTCTGAGGTTACTTTCGTTATTGCATGTGTGGTCGAATGCCTGGCACGAAAACCAAATTGGCAATTCGGCATCAACTCATTTTCCTCAATGTGGGCGTTTAATGCTCTGTTGAGTATCACTTCAAACGCCTTGCTGACGTTAGGCAGCAAGCTGATTGGGCGATAGCTTTTCGGGCATGAAGATTCTTTTCCTTTCTTCAAGATCGGAAATACCTTAGCCTTTTTCCACTCATTTGGGAAATATGAATTGCTCAACATGTTATTGAACAATATGCAATAATTCCTAATAGCAACCTCCGGCAAATGTCGGAGAACTACATTTGGAATACCATCAGTACCACATGATTTCTTGTTGTTTATCCTGCGAAATATGAAACACAAGTCTTCATAGTTGACAAAATAATCAATAAGATTCAAGCTCGGCATGATGTCAATGTTTCACTGAAATGAAGAATTGATTCGCCGGTCAGGCATGATTAGAAGTCGGAAACTTTTGCTTCAACGACTTCTGAAAATATTTCATTCCCTCTCTCAGGGTTTGGTAGATGAACCAAATCAAAATGTGTTCCAATCAAGGCAAGTTTCTGTAATCCATCACAGATAATCCTGTTTCTACCTATAAATATGATATACAATATAACCAGAACACCATCAGAAGGAAAATTTCAAAATTAATGACAAGTTCGAAGCAAATCAAAAACACGCCAAACCACTATGATAGAATATGTCGCACTGACATTACTATTTGGAAACAATAATAAGGGTTGAGATGTTGCAGGAAGCAGCACCAGCTGTCAAGTTCATGTGTGTGAAAAATTTTGCTACAAGGAGATCAACTGTAGAAGGTATAATATTACCATTTTATTTGGTACAAATTTCCAACGACAGTAGTCCGAGTGCCCTCCAACAGGTAAGGTACTTAAACTTTAGAGTTGTGAGGTGGGAACGCCTCCAAAAAACTGAGGTCAACCAGTGTTACAGGTGTCAACGATTCGGTCATTCGGCTGCCAATTGTGCAATGCACTATCGCTGTATTAAGTGCAAAGATATCCACGCCCCCGGTAAATGCAAATTGGCTCAGGTGGAGCCAAAAGAAAAATTGTATTGTGTTAATTGCGGTACATTTGGTCATCCAGCATCATACCGAGGATGCCCTCGGTATCAAGATGCAAGAGCTAAATTTTCCCCAAAGCAAACCAAAGTGAATCACAATCTGTTACCTCCCAACTTCATCAAACCCGGGGTATCATTTGCACTTGCTGCGAGAGGACCAGCAGACAACAATATAAATAAAATAAATAATGTAAGTGGCAATAATGAGCTGCTTCTTAAAATCTACCAGCAACTTGAATCGCTTTCAGATAGAATTAATAAGCAAGACCAAAAAATCAATTTCGTTTTTCAAAGTTTAGGTCAACATGCTCCAAAATAGTTTGTCATCCAGTCACATTCCCATGGATAGGATTCGTCTCATCTCGATCAACGTCAACTCCATTGTTACTATACATCGGCGTGATTATCTCCTTGAATTCATTGTTAAGCAAAAGCCTGACATCATGCTTCTCACCGAAACCCACCTCAATTCATGGCACTCCATGACATTCAAGGATTTTGAATTTGTAAGAAACGATAGGGTAATAGGTGATGGGGGAGGTGGCACCGGGATATTGGTTCGAAGACCCTATCGTTTCCAAAATATTGAAAAAGTCGAATTCAAAAGCTTTGAATATCTTGAAGTGTCCGTTATCAAAATTTCACTGCCAGGTGGGGATAACCTCTTCGTTATCTCTGCCTATGCAACTGGTGGAACTGTTCTCAGGCTCAAGGAGGAACTCAATTCCTTGTTTGAAATACTCGAATTGAACAGGCTGCATAATTATTATATTCATGCTGGTGACCTGAACGCCAAGCATACATCATGGCTGAACGCCACCAATAATCCAAGAGGTGTATTCCTGAAATCGTGGATAACAGAGAACCAGATTGAATACAGGTGCAATCTATATGGGTCGGAGTTCCCAACATGCCCTAGGACAAATTCATATTTGGACCTTTGCATTGCTGACGCAAGACTCGAATTCAACTTTAATAGTCCTCAACGGAAACTGCAGGTGCTTCCTTATGATAGCGACCATAACGCAATCGTAATGGAAATCAATCATCAAAGGGATGATTTCTTCCTCATTCCAGTTCAACACGAAAATCATCGGTTCAACTTCAAAAAAACAGACTGGGGAAAGTTTCAAAAGAAGTTTAATCGTGAGTACCAGAAGCAATGTCCCCCTTCTGATGGTGGCAACTCTTGCTCAATGGTTCCTAATGACAGGAATCTAACTAACGATGAAATAGATGTCTATTTGTCGAAGTTAGAGAAGCTGACTTTAGAAACGATTGAGAAAGTAGTTCCCAAGATTAAACTTCGAAACAATATGGAAGGATATGAAACACCAACCATCGCAAGGTTGAAAAGATTGAAAAGCCTTCTTCTCACACGCGTCAACAATATTTATCGACGATTTTTGGATTACAACCATCCCTCGTTGGCTTTGTTGAAATTACATCTGAAGAATGTCCGGAACTTAATCCGGTCATACTTCAGGAGTGAGGTCAGCAATCAATGGGCGGAAAAATTGAGGGGTATTAGCCCACAGGACACAGACGGCGTGTTCACGAAAGTGAATAGCATATTCCGCAAGAAGTCTCGAGTGAAGGTATCGAATCTTGAAGTCACTAGTGATGAGATAAATCTTCTCGATAGGGCTGGTATCGAAATTGATAGTACGACTCCGGATAGAAATGGAAACAGGATTATATGTGAAGGGTTGGATAAACTTGACCTGATTTGAACACATTTTGAATTGGTTCATCTACCAAACCCTGAGAGAGGGAATGAAATAGTTTCAGAGATCGTTGAAGCAAAAGTTTCCGACTTCAAGTCAAGCCTGAACGGCCAATCAATTCTTCATTTCAATGAAACATTAACATCTGACCTCATACCGAGCTTGAATCTTATTGATTATTTTGTCAGCTATGAAGACTTGTGTTTCATATTTCGCAGGATAAACAACAAGAAATCATGTGGTACTGATGGTATTCCAAATGTAGTTCTCCGACATTTGCCTGAGGTTGCTATTAGGAACTATTGCATATTGTTCAACAACATGTTGAAGAATTCATATTTCCCAAATGAGTGGAAAAAGGCTAAGGTATTTCCGATCTTGAAGAAAGGAAAAGAATCTTCATGCCCCAAAAGCTATCGCCCAATCAGCTTGCTGCCTAACATCAGCAAGGTGTTTGAAGTGATACTCAATAGAGCATTAAACGCCCACATTGAGGAAAATGAGTTGATGCCGAATTGCCAATTTGGTTTTCGTGCCAGGCATTCGACCACACATGCAATAACGAAAGTAACCTCAGACATCTGTTGGAATCTAAATGATAGACAATGTGTTGGAGCATGTCTCATTGATATGGAGAAAGCCTTTGATACGGTATGGTAAGATGGACTAATTTTTAAACTCCTTCAGGACAAGTTTCCCAGACACCTTGTCGCCATGATGTGTAATATGTTATACGGGAAATCGTTTGTTGTAACTGATGGAAATCTGACAACAATGCGCGAGTTCAAGGTCTTGAATGGTCTACAGCAGGGAACAGTTACTGCGCCTCTGCTCTTCTCAATATTCATTCGCAAGCTATTGAACGGCTTTGATTTTAACGTCTTACCAACGCGATCATTGGTAGCGTTTGCTGATGATCTGATCATCTATACGGCAGACCGAAAAGCTACAATAGTTCAGAGCAATCTCCAAAAAATGTTCAATGATGTACAGCTGTACACTGACAATTGGCGAATGAAAATCAATGTGCAGAAGTGTGAAACAATCTTGTTTCGGACAACGCTGCAGGGGGTCAGTCAAGACCTGAAACGTAATTGGAAAGATTTCCACATCATGGCTGGTGAGGGTAGTCTTGAACGGGTTCCACATAAATCCTGTGTTCGATACCTCGGTGTTTATCTCGATCAGTATCTGTACTATACTGAACATGTGAAAATCATGCTCAGTAAGGCACTTAAAGTAGTCATGGCCCTTCGAAAGCTCTTTCATTCCAGATACATTGATCAAAAGGTCAAAATCATCTGTTACAAGACACTGGTTAGACCAGTTTTGACATATGGATGTCAGATCTGGTACAACCAGAGTGCTAGTACTATGGAAAAATTAAGAGTTTTCGAAAGGAAATGTCTTCGTGCATGTACTGGTTTGTAAAGAAAGCCTGAGACGGATTGGAAACATTATATATCGAATAGAAGAATTTATCAAACTGCTGAAGTGACTAGAGTCGATATTTTCATATTGAAACTTCTTCGGAATCATATCCCAAGATCTGTGACTGTGAGTGAAAACCCTTGGATTTCACAGCCGTTCCACCCTACAGACGGGTATATAGCGACTTGCCTCGCTACTGGCTTCATTCCTCCAGAAGCATTCGTGTATTTGGACATGAATCGATATGTTTTTGATTCTGACGGCGTCCCAGTCATATATCACATATATCGACGGGCCACCGATAAGAAGATAAAATATCCTCCGAACTTGAGTTCACGAGACCAAGAATTCCAATGGAGATACTCATTTGCTAGATTCGTTGAAGCTGATCGAGTTGGGACGGGGCAATCTAGGTATTGGTGGCTGAATGACAATGTCTAAATTATTCGTGTTTATTTTCAGTTTGGGTGTTTTTCGTTATTTAGTTTTTGAGTTTCAGCTCATTATTGCTACATTTAGTGTTATTGTTTATTTTTGTTAAAAATTAGGGATAGGTTAGGTTTATATTATGTTTATTATATTAGGTTAGAGATAAGGTAAAACGGTTAGGTTGGGAACATAGTTACAGATGTTTTTAGTATAAGATAAAGTTTTTGATTGCATTTATTAGAATTAAGTTAAAACATATTAGGTGTAGGATCAAAGTTCACTGTAGTGTTAAGATGATAAATAATTTTAGAATAGTGTTGGTTGGTTTTTTCTCCTTTTTCCAATTGAATTTTAAAAATATGTAACAATCTTCATTGATTTGAATTTGCTAGAGTTTGTTTTTTTAAATGTGTTTAATAATAACGTACAAATTTAGAGAGCCATTTGGGCCATTGTTTTTTTTATTGTTATTGTTTGGATTTTGCTTTATATTCTTTTAAAATTTATAACGATTAGTATTAAATAAAGCGCTTTTGACTTTGACTTTGACTTTAAGGGTACCTTGTAATCAGCACTTCTGATACCAAAGCAGTTAATCCGTGAACTAAGAAAAAATGAATTCAAGTATTTTACACCCACCCAATGAAATTTCCAATCTACAAACTTTCCAAAAAAGTCCCCTAGGACAATAATAAGTCACTTGTTATTTTCAACAATATTTTTCAATTTAAACGATTTCAGCGAAAGACAAATATTACATTTTAAAAGAAAATAAATAAAACAAGCATATGAAATTTTTAAGTTTCAAATTCTCTCATTGAACTGTTCAAATTTCTATCTACACTTTAAAAACTACATTCTTATAATCTAAACTTTAATAGAATGGCAGCTAGGCTTTACCATATAAGGATAGAAAATTTCTCTATCCGGGACAATGTCTTCCTTAAATGATTGTGGTGATAGAAAGCGCAATACATAATATGGACCACCAGCTTTATCGTTTGTTCCTGATAGTTTTCCTCCACCAAATGGTTGTTGAGCTACTATGGCACTTGTGCATTTTGTATTAATATAAAAATTTCCAGCTGAATATTTTAGCTCTCTCAAAACTCTGCATATGAATTTCTCATCTTCGGTAAATACTGAACCGGTCAATGCAAACCTTGTTGTTTTACGAATAACGTCAAAAATTGTATCCATCTCACTCTCTTTGTAGACGTAAACCGTTAAAATAGGACCAAATATCTCCTCTCGCATGAGCCTATCGAATGGGTCTTCAGTTTCGATAATAGTTGGACAGATGAAATAGCCAACCTGATCATCATAATATCCTCCAGCAATAATTTTCAGCTTGCTATTAGATTTGGCGTATTCTATATACTGAACAATCTTTTCAAATGCAGTTTTATCAATTACTGCTCCAGTAAAAGTTTCAAACTTTCTTACATCACCTACCTTCAAGCACTTGGTCATTTCTACAAGCTGTGGCTTAATTTTTCCCCACAGTGCCTCTGGAACGTACAGTCTAGAGCATGCTGAGCATTTTTGACCAGAATACTCAAACGCTGCTCTTATAGTGTTTGAAATAACTGCGCATGGATCAGCCGAAGGATGAACAAAATGAAAGTTCTTACCGCCACATTCTCCCAACAATCTTGGGTAAACATTGTATTTCGAGATATTTCGGCCAACTTGTCCCCAAAGTTTTTGAAATGTTCCTACCGATCCTGTGAAGTTGATAGCTGCCAGACATGGGGATGCTGTAATTACATCTCCAAATGTAGGTCCTAGCGCTGGAATAAAGTTTACTATTCCAGGAGGAACACCGACTTCAGCCATCACTTGATAAATTATCCAGTTTGAAAGAATAGCCGTAGGTGATGGCTTCCACAAAACTGCATTCCCACAAAGCGCTGGAGTATACGCTAAATTTCCACCAATTGCTGTAAAATTAAATGGACTTATAGCTGTTACAAACCCATCTAACCCTCGGTATCGGTAGGTATTCTTCGTATTATCATTTGGACTGATAGGCCGATATTTTATTAACTCCTTCAGGTAATAAGCGTTCCATCGCATGAAGTCAGCTAATTCACAAGCTGCATCAATTTCTGCTTGATAAAGAGTTTTACCTTGCCCTAACATCGTAGCTGCATTAAGCTTTTGTCGATATTTTCCAGCTATGAGATCAGCTGCTTTCAACCAGATTCCTATACGATCCATAATTCTCACTCCATCCCATTCTACTTGACTATCTAGGGCGGTGCTAATGGCTTTCTTAACCATACTTTCATCAGCTAAATAGTACTTAGCAATTTTCTTCTGATGACAGTGGGGCATCACTTGATATTGAACATTTTTAGTTGTCACCTCTTCTTGACCAATCAAAATGGGTACGACAGTTTCAGTGCTAGATAGTTTCTCTAGTTCTTCTTCGAGTTCTTTACGCTCCTTTGAATCGGGGAGATATTGCAAAGGTTGCTCATTTTTCACTTCAAAATCATTGAATTCATGATCTGGAACCATTAGTTGGGCATAGTGACGTACGTTAAAATACGAAAAGGGCTTCTTCATCAAATTGATGGATTTATTTAAAATCAATTTTAAAAATGACATAATTTAATAATTTATCCGGACTTGTTTTTTGATTATCCAAATATTTGATCATCAGCGTGACAGGTTGGTCATTATTATTGGCAATATTTTCAATGATAGCTGTATTGTTTGTAATCGTAAATACAACTAAATATAAATTTACTTTTTTAATGAAAAGGCAAATCATTTAACATATTTATATCAATGGACAATGGGATCAGATCAGATTTTTGCTATATACTAATAGTTTAAATATATGTAGACTGAAAGGGCACCACACATATGCTGATGATACTGTACTTCCTTATTCGGGACATGATAAAGTTGTCATGGAGAATATCGTCAACGAGGATCTAGAAAAACATCGTTCATGGCTTATCGAAAAAAAGCCAACACTGAAAACTACAAAGACAAAACACGTTATGTTAAAATAAAAGAATAAGGAAAAAAATAAAATTAGGGATGTACTACAACCCCAATCGAATGAATGCGCAAGATTTTTGCACAGTACTAGATACATTATTCTCAACTGAAAAAAATTTGATCACAGTAGCGGACACAAACATTGATGTGCTAACGGAATCACCTGAAACACGGATTTATAAGGATACGCTAGAAACGAATGGAACGGTAATCATAAACAACAACCAAATTACTCGCCCAGTGTCAAATACCTGTCTGGATCATATAGTAACCAATGATTCAAAAGTCGCTGAAAGCATGACATACGTATTTGAGGACTGGCCGGAACTGGATCATCGTGTGATAAAAATTGCTATTCAAGACCAAACCCTGAACAAACAGAAGCCGACCTACAAAACGTTCAGATTTCTAGACAAGGAGCTCTTTAAATCAAACATACGAGAGTTACTGGAAAAGCGGAAACCAAATAGTATTATTGAACTCAAAAATATCATCATATCTGCTAAGCAAAGTTCTACAATTGAGAAAAAAATCAGGTGTCGACAACGGACTTGGATAACGAAAAAAGTAATTGATGCAAGTATTAAAAAAAGGAAGGCATACATGGACTACAGGAAGAACAGTGGAAACCAGGCTTTCAAGTTTCTGTGTATGCAAGCGAAAAAAGAATCGAAACGACTGGTGAAAGAGGCTAAATTCTTATATTTCTCAAGAAGAATGGAAACAGCGGCTGACAACTCCCGCGAAATATGGAAAATAATAAATGAGGTGAAGGATAACTCTTCAACCCAGGGTATATCGCAAAACTTTCAACTGAATCCTGATGGGCCCTCTAACACATCGTGTCCACGTGACGCGGCGAACTCATTGAATAATTTTTTTTCAACAATTGGTGGAAGAATCACTAAAGAAATCATTGCCAGTTCAGCAGGCAATGTAAATAATACAAATATCGCAATAAATTCCATCTTTCACATTCATCAAACAAATAAAAGGGAAGTCTTAAATGTAATCAATGAATTGAAAAAGAATACGGCGCCAGGCATTGATAGCATCACGATGAATGAGATTAGTATAATTAAGGAGGACATAGCCCAGATTATGGCAAATTTTATAAACGTGCATATTAGGAATGGGACTTTTCCGGAAGAAGAAAACTTGCAAAAATAGTTCCTATATTTAAGGGTGGTGATCATCTTGACCCGAATAACTATCGCCCGATTGCGCTGCTGACGGGATTTAGTAAGATATTTGAAAAAATACTAAACAATCGATTAACATCATTCTTAGTTGAAAACTCTATCATAAGCCAACATCAGTTTGGTTTTCAAAAGAATGTAATGATTTTTCTACCTTCAGCTCGAACGCGGAACCGACCTCTCATCGGTTCTAGACGTTAAGTCTGAGTAGTGCCAACGGATGGTACCAACAGGTCAACCAATCCGTGCACCGTAATCCATTCACGCGGTGACTGCTTGTCGGCCAGCTAGTTCGGAGAGGATTTCGGTCGCGGGTCTCCGAATGGATTACGCTCAATTACAATATTTCAGTCACCTGAACTTGCCCGTTTTCCAAACGCGTCAACAATTACTCATCCAGAACGAGAAACCTACATTACGTTAGTTCTGGATGTGATCTATCCACAGATCTCAAATCAAAAACGCTACAACAATCCACAGGCGCGTTACCGATTCACCGACGCGGTACCGAAAAATATATTACTCGAACTTAAACCGAAGAAAACTACTCTAAAGAAATGGCGAAACAAACAAAGGTACCGCGTACCGCGCGCGACGCGAAACCGACTTCAGCGGATTTGTCGAAACCCTAACCTCGCGACGGCATACCTACCCTGCACTTCCCTTTCACGCTGAAAAAAAAACGAGCCACTGAAAAGGAAAGTCGTTAGTTGCTTAGCAATTCATATTATTTTTTTTTATTCAGGTCCTACAAATCGATATAATTTTTCTATCAGTATTTCTATTTTTATCTATCCTTATCCTGTAAGCTACTTTACTTAAATATCCTATTTTGACGTAATCTGTATGAAAATTTTATACCATTAATCATTCGTGTTTAATATTAGGTTTAATGATTATCGAAAAATACGGTTAATAGCTATTTTACTAATCCTTGTTCAAATTTGTTGAAATTGATTTTCTCCTTAATAATTCAAAGGTTAAAGGAGTGTGGAACTAAGGTAACATAACGAAGCTAAAGTAAAGTAAACCAAGATTATGCAAATTATCGTGTTGTGGTTGGTTGGTTGTCATGTGTTCATATTATTAGTAAAGGATTTTTGCTTCATCTAAATACAAAATTAGGCTCAGTCGTTTGTTGCTCGAACAAATTCGCCTTGTTGTGTATTTAAATTAAGTGCTTTCTCTATCGGTGTGCTGACTACTTTTCGTTCCAGCTTGCCGTTTACGCGTTCTCTTGACAGTTGTTACGGTTGTTAATTCTGTGGTGTTAATGGAATAATCGATACATAAACTAAAGTTAAATCGTTACATGCTTCTAAATCCTGCAATACATTTAAATTGATGTTATTAACTTAAGTCTGAAATTCTACCGTTTTGTTTGTTTTTATCTAGTGTAATTAAATTTAAGTTGCATATATTGTATCGTTATCCGTTATACTTAATTTAGCTAAATAGATTTATCGTTTCTGTTTGATAAAATTTCGTTCTCTTATTTATCGTGTTTTCTTAAATGGGTTAGTTGTAGGGTTTCTAGATTATTTGTGTATTATTATTGCTAAGTGTTTGTTTTGCTCTAGGTGTTTATTTTAAATGGGTTTATGTTTGTGGTAATTAACGATTACGTCCGGCAATTTTGGAACTTATTCCATAAAAATATTTCTTAATATTTTTGGGCCGAATGACTAGGAGAACTTCTGAATTTCTTTAATTCTTACTTTTTTTTCAGATTCAATAAAAAAAAACAAACCCCAGCCCACAACACTCAACTTTCAATAAATATTTAGAACTATATTAACTTGTTGTTAAAATCTTTTTTCTACAGCTAACATTTCTGCATCCTATTTAGGTACATGATAATGTTTCTACTAAACATTCTGAATCGATGCAAACGGAATGCTTATTCGCATAAAATTTACTATATGATTAACAGAATTTGAGTTTATGTACAAAATGATATCAACTGTGGCGCCATAACATGAAATTTTGCTTATATTTATGACAAAATAATTAATTTAATTAATCTTTGATAATTACAAAATTCGTTCAGCCTTATTTCATTAAGTTGTAAATATTCAAATGTACAAGCAAATCTTTTCTTTAAGCCAATCACCTTGATATCACGTTTAAATCTCGAATGTAAATATCGTGCAGTTTGATCTAACTATTTTTCTTAAATGGAAACCAGCTGACTCTGAGATAAATCTTGATTTCATGTTATGACATCCAGAATTTAAAAATAGGTAACGAATGATATTAGAAACTGTAACCTGAATTGTCCTCCTTTGGTGTTACAATTTCTTCCTCTATAGGTATATATTGTGCGTCTCTGATTTGTATTAAGTGTTGGCGAGATGTTTCACATTTTTCCAGAAAATTGTACGATTGATGGATAACGTCAAGGCATCTGATGCATATTTGGTCGGGTAAATCATTATTCTCGCTGACTAACAACTTTGAAAATAGGTTCCATAATTCAACAACGCTCTTTCGGCACATATCCGACACAATTGGTTGAAATTCATTTTCACATTGAAAATTTATTATTAACTGCTGCGAGAAATCATCAAATCCTCATCATTCTCATCATTATCATCGCTGATCGCCGTTGATAGTTTATTCTCCTGATTTCGTGCAATCAATTCGGAAAGTGGTTGCCAATCCTCGTCGTCATCATCATCTTCATTTGTTACTATTTCTTTAGTTTTGTTTTCAGCCGGCCGCATGCATGCCCTCACATCCGCCAACAATTCCTCTTCTGGAACTTCTTCTTTGATACCGACTGAATGTTTTATCGAAGGTATATTTCCACTTAGTCCGCAGTTCACGCAACGTTAAATTTGTTGAGGTGATCAGCCGCTGCATAGCTTCGCAATAATAGCAGCAAAGCTCTAGTGGATCACAATACCGAGTCAGTTCATTGTCACAATTGTCACTTTTCAAAAAGACATCTGACCATTCAAGAAAATTGTTTGCAGATGTGAAAACTTTCGTGCAACCAGCTGAAAACAAAATTATCATACGAACGCAACAATTTTCGTTCCGGATTCTTGCGATTTTCTATCAAGAATGAGGTTAGAGACGGAACTCGGGAAATATCCGTTAGCAGACTTACCTTTCTATAGATATTTTCGGCACAAACAAGAGCGAAATCCGGACTCTGCCGCACCCAACAATTAGCAGCTGCTATCTCTGGTTCTTCCGATATTTCGCGACACTGGACATATTCGAAGACGACAGCCACGAAAAACTAAGCCGACATGTGGCTGTCAAAAATTTCGGTTGTCACCTCGGACAAAACATCTGTGCGTGGAATGGCACTTCATATGGCGGAAATGTGCTTCTCCAGATGTCGCCAGTGGCATAGTTTTCTCGATGGCCACGGTGGAGGGGCATTTCCAGATGGCTATGTCTCGAAATGTGCCGGGGTTGGATTAATTCTATATTTCGAATATTTATATCCACGGATCTAAATATTTGGACAGAAAAAAAAATATTTTCTGCACAACGATATCCGCACAACAGATGAAGTCCGCTGGCACTTCGAGGACATATCCATCTGGCAGGTTACAAGGGTTCGGGATCGGAATCACTTCGATTCCTGGGCGTAGGCGTCACATTACACATTCCCCCCCCCAAAATCGAAGTAATTACGATCCCGTCTCCTTTGTAAAAGGTCTTGGTTAGGGACGTGGCGGGTCGAAGATCGGTTTCGAGGGATAGGCTACAACCATGTTCGTGAAGACTCGACAGTGACTATATAGTAGGAAGTCAGGTGTTATTCGGAGGCCTTCGTCTAGGCAGAGATTTGGGATAAGCCAAGGTTTCTCGTGGGAATTAGTTGCACTTCATCGTCTAAGGTCTTTTGCGTGGTAAATTCCCAGGGTTTTACCAGTCATGTCCGCGATGAGGTATCGGGTGGGGCTTATGACTTGTATGACTCGACACTTCACGAATTTCTTGTCTAGTTTGGCATTGTAATGGCGGGTGGCATCGCTCTGTCGGAAGTTTCGACGATATATTTCGTCGCCGGCCTTAAAGCCAGAAGGATGAGATCGCAAGTTGTACCGCTCCTCTCCCATCCGTCTACTTTCTTCAATCTTCTCCCGCAGTTGATCTCGCAGAAGTTGGAGCTTTTCGTGCGGTTCTAGAACCACGATTGGGTCCTCTAGCGATTTCAGCTGCCGCAATAGCCGGTAAGCGCTCCCATGACCGATCATGTACTGGCCGAACACTGCAAAATACGGCGAAATGCCGGTCGTGGCGTGGTACGACGAGCGCAGCGCACTAGTGATGGCGGACAATTTGCGATCCCAGTCCCTCTGATTCGGGTGGACATAGGCGCGAATGGCCGCTATGAGCGTACGATTCAGTCGTTCGGATGCGTTGGCTTGTGGTGAATAGACGGCAGTTCGTTGGTGGATGATGCCGTATTTGGACATTAGGTCTCGGAACTTGCTGGAGGTGAACTGGACCCCATTGTCGGAGACAAGTTTCTCCGGAACTCCAAACATGTGAAAGACTCGGTTCTCCAAAAAGCTGATTATAGGTCCAGTGTGCATGTTACGTAGTGGTTCTATGATAGGGAATTTAGAGAGCTGGTCCAGGACCACGACAGCTCCCGTGTGACCAGAAGCAGATCGAGAGTAAGGACCGATAAGATCAATGTACAAGCGCTGGAACACGCGTTCGGGGACCTCAACCTTACCCATGGGTGGCCGAAGAATGGTGTTGGGCGCTTTAGTGCACTTGCATAGCTCACAAGAGGCTACGTACGCTTTTATCTGTTGTGCCATCTTAGGCCAAAAGAAACAGGTTTTCAACCGCCTAAGTGTACGACCGTATCCGCCGTGCGCACTTGATGGGTGGTCATGAGCCCGCCTGATAAGATCAGTGGTTAATTCTTCGGGCACCCACAACTTCCACTGTTCTTCTTCTTGTATGGGGTCTCCGGATGCGTGTCCCATCCGTTTGTAAATAAATCCATCCGTCAACCGCAGTTCAGGAAGCTGGGGCTGTTGATTCTGGATAGTGTGAATCAGTTGGGTGTAGCTGGCTGACTTGAAGGCAGGATGGTCCAAATCGATCAATTGGGGGCTGTCGTCCTCTTGGACCAACTCGGCTCCTTCAGGGGCAAACATTCTGGATAGGGTGTCGGGGACTACATGCTGGCTTCCTTTTCGGTGGCGAATTGTGAAGTCAAATGCCTGTAGTTTCAGTGCCCACCTGGCCAATCTGCCGTTGAGATCAGTCTGGCTCATTAGCCATTTCAGAGAAGCGTGATCCGTAACGATTTCAAAGGTGTGTCCCTCCACATAGGCTCGGAAGCGTTTCACTGCCAACACCGCAGCTAGACATTCCTGCTCGGAGACCGTGTAATTTCGCTGGGCTGGGTTCAGCTTGTGAGACATGAAGGCTATAGGTCTCTCCTCGCCGTCTTGTGCAACCTGGACTAAGACTGCTCCCACCCCATGTTGACTCGCGTCACAATGGATTGAGAACGGTTTGTCAAAGTCCGGGCTGTGCAGTACGGGGGCTGTAGTCAGACTCTTCTTTAGCTCTTCAAAGGCTCGCAAGCTGGGCTCTTCCCAGACGAATTTACGTCCCTTACGCAGCATGTCGGTCAAAGGAGTGGTAATGGTGGCATAGTCACGTACAAAACGCTGGTACCATCCGCATAAACCTAAGAATCGGCGTAATTGTTTGGTGGTCTTGGGTAATGGAAAAACGTCAATCGCTTGAGTCTTTTCCGGATCGGTCTTGATATGGCCATGCCCAATGATGTGACCTAAATATTTCACCTCCGTCATCACGAACTGGCTCTTCCTTATGTTGATGGTTAATCTTGCCCTCCGGATGTGTAGAGCCACCTCCTGAAGCAGGTCGATGTGTTCATCGAAGGTCTCGGTTATAAGCAACAAATCGTCCAAGTAAACGAAAACTTGGTGCCGCAAATGAGGTGGTATCACCTTATCCATAAGGCGCGTCATCGTTTGGGGGGCATTACACAATCCGAATGGCATGGTCACGAATTGATATAGGGGCCGACCTGGGACTGTGAAGGCTGTTTTCTCCTTTGAACCGGGGTCTAAAGGAATTTGCCAGAAGGCGTCCTTGAGGTCTAAGCTCGTGATGAAATGGGCTTTAGGCAATCGACTCAAAATGCCTTCGATCAACGGTAGAGGATATGCGTCCTTGACTGTGACGGCGTTCAAGCGTCTGGCATCTAAGCATAACCGGACCTTGTTCGGCTTGACAACTAAGGTGACTGGGGAAGCCCACGCGCTCTGTGATTCTTCGATTACGCCTAATGATAGCATTCGATCCACTTCGGCATATAACGATTTTTCCTTCGCCGGAGATATGGCGAAATGTCTCTGTTTTATGGGTTTAGCGTCCCCCACATCTATCGTGTGGAACACCAGGGCAGTCCTCCCGAGACCTTCTTTCTCATGCGATGGAAAAGCCGATATAGCCGAGTCGAGACGCAGTTGCTGAGTTACATCCAGTGTATGCCGTAGTAAGTTAGTGGGTTGAGATTGGTCAGGAACGGTGGTGACGGACTCCAGGGTCGAACCGGAAAATAGTGCCGGGGCCAAGTTAAATTTTCGAACGAAATCCACTCCTAGGTAGAGATTCTGGGTTAACTGAGGTATAATGAAAAATTCCATAGGTTAAGTTACCCCTTTAAAGGTGACATCCGTCATAATTTTTCCCACTACAGAGTGACGAGTTCCGTCCGCCGTGCTTAACCAGGAGGTGAAATGACGGATTTGGTCCGCGTGCTTTGCCAGTACCTCCCCTGCAAACTCGGCAGAGATGCAATTCACACTGGCTCCCGTATCGACTAAGCCTGATACTCGTTTTTGCAGGAGGTGTACTGACGCATATGGCCGGACATCCTCCCTCAATAATTCGTCTAAGTATATGTCCTTCAACACTTTTCTCGACTGCCTGACTTTTCTCCAGAAGCTCCGCATCCGACGCGTGGCTCGCTTGCTTCGCGGTGGGACAGTTGTGACCAATTCCTCATGGAAGATGCGCTGTCGAGTAGCCAAATAATTCCGCAGCCTAACATGAAAAGGTTTTACATGCCAAGGAACAATCGTCTCGCTATCCTTTCCCTGCGCGTTGGCCTCGGCGAAGGACGGCATCGGTTGTGGAACTTCGGGAGAACTGTGGTTAGCGGTGCGAGTCAGCAGAGTTGGAGTCATGTTGGGAGCTGGGTCATAGCTGGTGATGGGGTCTGGATTGGTTCGTCCGGGGTCTAGGAGTGCCGACGGGTGGTCGCGGCACTCGGTGGCAAGTTTTTTCGCCCTTTGCAATTTGCACAATCAGGTGCGTATGTGTCGGCCTTCCCGCAGCGGTAGCAGAAAAGCGTCGGCTCCGCTGGACATGCATAGAACCGATGTCCCGGTTGTCGGCAGTTCCAACAGACTGTCGGGCTTGTAATTGCTTCAAGGGAGGGTCGATCAATCAAGGCTGGGTCCTCAAGCTCCGGTGGTGCTCCGCTCCTTGGTACTGGTACTGGATCAGCAAGCAGGTGGTCCGCTGCCATCAACTCCGCGGTGTGATGATTTCGGGGATTTGGTCCCGTTATGCGAGGTTGTGGACGGAAGGTACCACGCCGCTCATCCAAGTGTTCTTGTCTGCGGGCATGGAGGCGCAATCCCTGTATGGTGTTGATGGGAAAATGCAGCAGGCTGTTCTGGAGATCCCAGCGCATATTCTCTCTGATAATTTCTACCAATTCGTCCTCGGGCATGGTATTTCGCAGGCGAGTGCTCAATCTCACTATACTGGTGTAGTACTGGTCGAACGGTTCGTGAGCGCCTTGTTTCCGTTTCTTTATTTGCTCTCTTAGCTCTCTCTCAGTGAAGCCATCCTCAAATCGATTGCGGAAGGCTGCACTGAAAGAGTGCCAAGTGGGACGTGGCGTTGACTCTTTAAAGCTCCAGTACCAGTCGGCAGCGTCGCCGCTGAACAAAAGATGTGCATGCCGGAGGAAGGCCGAGGAATCACCTCCCAGGGTGCTGGATACCAACGCCTGAATCCGGAAAAGGAACCGGTCCGCCGATATCATATCGTTGAACCCTGTAAAGTTCAGGCGCCAACTCTCCATGATACGAGGCGTCGGGTCTCGAAAAGGTGCCAATGCGTTCCCGGGGGGAATCACATCCTCTATTGACCTGTTGTACTGAACTGCCTCGGGGGCTGGAGGTACCAACGGAGGTCCGGTACTGTGTCGCGGTCTGTATTCGGGAGCTCTGGGATCCATTCCCGAGTTCCTTGGAGGTGGGACCCATTGCTCGGATTGTCGGGAGTGGGGCATCGCCACACTGGGATTTGGCTCCCAGCCAAGCGGAGTTCTCACGCGGCTGGGTGGTTGGCTCAACGGGAGATTCTGGATCTTTCCCTCCAGGTTGCCAATCCTCTCCGACATATCCCTCATCAACGCCACGAGGGTGTCAATGGAGTGGGCGGAAGGCATGGTTGTCACCTCGGACACGACACTTGCAGCCGGAACTTCACCGCCTACTGCTCCTTGCAGGTCTAAGAGTGGTTGTGACGGTTCGGCTTCTGGAGCTCCTTTCGCCACTGCTCCACGCGTCGGTAGGGGCGTTCCGATGGGGACGTCTAGGGCGGTCCGCTCGATGGGTCGCCGACATAATGGGCAACTCTCTGACGTGAGGAGGAGCTGTTGTACACAGGCACGATGGAATAGATGTCCACAATCCAATCGCACGCTGTGTACGCCCTCCACTACGTCCTCAAAACAGATTCCACAGTTCGCGGGTTGGACCGTTTTGGACCGGGTCCACCGCTTTTCTGGGGTCCGCTTCGTTGCCATATTTGTTCTTGCTGGGTGTGTTTGATCCTATGTGTAACTGAAAGGGTAAAAAAAAAGAGAAAAAAATGTAAACTACGCCTACTCTAATAATGTAAACTATAGGTATATCTATTCGCTTAAGACTTATTTAGTGGCCGATAGTGGCGAACTATTTATATCGAATGAGAAGAAAATTTATTTGATATACACTTTCCTTTCCAGTGGTCGAACTCTTCAGCGGGAAATGAGAGTGCGTGGTAATCTGCCGAAGAAAGGGTGCTTCGGTCGATTTACGAAATTTATCCCCATACCCACATACATTACAAACCGTTTCTAATCTACGTTAAATGACTCGACGAGACAAGTGGTAGAGCTACCGTAACGACTTTGTACGCGGTCAAAATTCCCGACGCGTGGAAGCATTCCGGGCTTCGCAACTCCAGCATACGCCATCGAACGTTGAACCGATACCACTCGTCTAACACGCATACGAAATAGTTAGAATCCTTCCGCGACATAAAGGCAAGGTAGCCTTCTATTTTCTTGAGAGTCCATGCTGATAGGTAAACCCATCAGACTGGCAGTTCCATCAAGAAAATAGAAGGTCCTTACAGGGGTTAACCTGGGACAACACATCGGAAGGATTCTGTCGCGAAAGCAAAATCAAACAAAGGAGAGCGGAAGCTACAACTCACGTGAAGCGACCTCTAATGTGTATCACACAATTCCACTGCTCCTGATAGTGGGACTCGAGTACCAAAGTACCTTACATCCTCCGTAAAGGACCAACTCGTCAGAAGACGCGAAGTTCTTTCCCCCTTAGGATGTTTTTGGCCCCACGTTGGGCGCCATTTGTAATGATTTTTCTACCTTCAGCTCGAACGCGGAACCGACCTCTCATCGGTTCTAGACGTTAAGTCTGAGTAGTGCCAACGGATGGTACCAACAGGTCAACCAATCCGTGCACCGTAATCCATTCACGCGGTGACTGCTTGTCGGCCAGCTAGTTCGGAGAGGATTTCGGTCGCGGGTCTCCGAATGGATTACGCTCAATTACAATATTTCAGTCACCTGAACTTGCCCGTTTTCCAAACGCGTCAACAATTACTCATCCAGAACGAGAAACCTACATTACGTTAGTTCTGGATGTGATCTATCCACAGATCTCAAATCAAAAACGCTACAACAATCCACAGGCGCGTTACCGATTCACCGACGCGGTACCGAAAAATATATTACTCGAACTTAAACCGAAGAAAACTACTCTAAAGAAATGGCGAAACAAACAAAGGTACCGCGTACCGCGCGCGACGCGAAACCGACTTCAGCGGATTTGTCGAAACCCTAACCTCGCGACGGCATACCTACCCTGCACTTCCCTTTCACGCTGAAAAAAAAACGAGCCACTGAAAAGGAAAGTCGTTAGTTGCTTAGCAATTCATATTATTTTTTTTTATTCAGGTCCTACAAATCGATATAATTTTTCTATCAGTATTTCTATTTTTATCTATCCTTATCCTGTAAGCTACTTTACTTAAATATCCTATTTTGACGTAATCTGTATGAAAATTTTATACCATTAATCATTCGTGTTTAATATTAGGTTTAATGATTATCGAAAAATACGGTTAATAGCTATTTTACTAATCCTTGTTCAAATTTGTTGAAATTGATTTTCTCCTTAATAATTCAAAGGTTAAAGGAGTGTGGAACTAAGGTAACATAACGAAGCTAAAGTAAAGTAAACCAAGATTATGCAAATTATCGTGTTGTGGTTGGTTGGTTGTCATGTGTTCATATTATTAGTAAAGGATTTTTGCTTCATCTAAATACAAAATTAGGCTCAGTCGTTTGTTGCTCGAACAAATTCGCCTTGTTGTGTATTTAAATTAAGTGCTTTCTCTATCGGTGTGCTGACTACTTTTCGTTCCAGCTTGCCGTTTACGCGTTCTCTTGACAGTTGTTACGGTTGTTAATTCTGTGGTGTTAATGGAATAATCGATACATAAACTAAAGTTAAATCGTTACATGCTTCTAAATCCTGCAATACATTTAAATTGATGTTATTAACTTAAGTCTGAAATTCTACCGTTTTGTTTGTTTTTATCTAGTGTAATTAAATTTAAGTTGCATATATTGTATCGTTATCCGTTATACTTAATTTAGCTAAATAGATTTATCGTTTCTGTTTGATAAAATTTCGTTCTCTTATTTATCGTGTTTTCTTAAATGGGTTAGTTGTAGGGTTTCTAGATTATTTGTGTATTATTATTGCTAAGTGTTTGTTTTGCTCTAGGTGTTTATTTTAAATGGGTTTATGTTTGTGGTAATTAACGATTACGTCCGGCAATTTTGGAACATATTCCATAAAAATATTTCTTAATATTTTTGGGCCGAATGACTAGGAGAACTTCTGAATTTCTTTAATTCTTACTTTTTTTTCAGATTCAATAAAAAAAAACAAACCCCAGCCCACAACACTCAACTTTCAATAAATATTTAGAACTATATTAACTTGTTGTTAAAATCTTTTTTCTACAGCTAACATTTCTGCATCCTATTTAGGTATATGATAATGTTTCTACTAAACATTCTGAATCGATGCAAACGGAATGCTTATTCGCATAAAATTTACTATATGATTAACAGAATTTGAGTTTATGTACAAAATGATATCAACTGTGGCGCCATAACATGAAATTTTGCTTATATTTATGACAAAATAATTAATTTAATTAATCTTTGATAATTACAAAATTCGTTCAGCCTTATTTCATTAAGTTGTAAATATTCAAATGTACAAGCAAATCTTTTCTTTAAGCCAATCACCTTGATATCACGTTTAAATCTCGAATGTAAATATCGTGCAGTTTGATCTAACTATTTTTCTTAAATGGAAACCAGCTGACTCTGAGATAAATCTTGATTTCATGTTATGACATCCAGAATTTAAAAATAGGTAACGAATGATATTAGAAACTGTAACCTGAATTGTCCTCCTTTGGTGTTACAATTTCTTCCTCTATAGGTATATATTGTGCGTCTCTGATTTGTATTAAGTGTTGGCGAGATGTTTCACATTTTTCCAGAAAATTGTACGATTGATGGATAACGTCAAGGCATCTGATGCATATTTGGTCGGGTAAATCATTATTCTCGCTGACTAACAACTTTGAAAATAGGTTCCATAATTCAACAACGCTCTTTCGGCACATATCCGACACAATTGGTTGAAATTCATTTTCACATTGAAAATTTATTATTAACTGCTGCGAGAAATCATCAAATCCTCTTCATTCTCATCATTATCATCGCTGATCGCTGTTGATAGTTTATTCTCCTGATTTCGTGCAATCAATTCGGAAAGTGGTTGCCAATCCTCGTCGTCATCATCATCTTCATTTGTTACTATTTCTTTAGTTTTGTTTTCAGCCGGCCGCATGCATGCCCTCACATCCGCCAACAATTCCTCTTCTGGAACTTCTTCTTTGATACCGACTGAATGTTTTATCGAAGGTATATTTCCACTTAGTCCGCAGTTCACGCAACGTTAAATTTGATGAGGTGATCAGCCGCTGCATAGCTTCGCAATAATAGCAGCAAAGCTCTAGTGGATCACAATACCGAGTCAGTTCATTGTCACAATTGTCACTTTTCAAAAAGACATCTGACCATTCAAGAAAATTGTTTGCAGATGTGAAAACTTTCGTGCAACCAGCTGAAAACAAAATTATCATACGAACGCAACAATTTTCGTTCCGGATTCTTGCGATTTTCTATCAAGAATGAGGTTAGAGACGGAACTCGGGAAATATCCGTTAGCAGACTTACCTTTCTATAGATATTTTCGGCACAAACAAGAGCGAAATCCGGACTCTGCCGCACCCAACAATTAGCAGCTGCTATCTCTGGTTCTTCCGATATTTCGCGACACTGGACATATTCGAAGACGACAGCCACGAAAAACTAAGCCGACATGTGGCTGTCAAAAATTTCGGTTGTCACCTCGGACAAAACATCTGTGCGTGGAATGGCACTTCATATGGCGGAAATGTGCTTCTCCAGATGTCGCCAGTGGCATAGTTTTCTCGATGGCCACGGTGGAGGGGCATTTCCAGATGGCTATGTCTCGAAATGTGCCGGGGTTGGATTAATTCTATATTTCGAATATTTATATCCACGGATCTAAATATTTGGACAGAAAAAAAAATATTTTCTGCACAACGATATCCGCACAACAGATGAAGTCCGCTGGCACTTCGAGGACATATCCATCTGGCAGGTTACAAGGGTTCGGGATCGGAATCACTTCGATTCCTGGGCGTAGGCGTCACATTACACATTCCCCCCCCCAAAATCGAAGTAATTACGATCCCGTCTCCTTTGTAAAAGGTCTTGGTTAGGGACGTGGCGGGTCGAAGATCGGTTTCGAAGGATAGGCTACAACCATGTTCGTGAAGACTCGACAGTGACTATATAGTAGGAAGTCAGGTGTTATTCGGAGGCCTTCGTCTAGGCAGAGATTTGGGATAAGCCAAGGTTTCTCGTGGGAATTAGTTGCACTTCATCGTCTAAGGTCTTTTGCGTGGTAAATTCCCAGGGTTTTACCAGTCATGTCCGCGATGAGGTATCGGGTGGGGCTTATGACTTGTATGACTCGACACTTCACGAATTTCTTGTCTAGTTTGGCATTGTAATGGCGGGTGGCATCGCTCTGTCGGAAGTTTCGACGATATATTTCGTCGCCAGCCTTAAAGCCAGAAGGATGAGATCGCAAGTTGTACCGCTCCTCTCCCATCCGTCTACTTTCTTCAATCTTCTCCCGCAGTTGATCTCGCAGAAGTTGGAGCTTTTCGTGCGGTTCTAGAACCACGATTGGGTCCTCTAGCGATTTCAGCTGCCGCAATAGCCGGTAAGCGCTCCCATGACCGATCATGTACTGGCCGAACACTGCAAAATACGGCGAAATGCCGGTCGTGGCGTGGTACGACGAGCGCAGCGCACTAGTGATGGCGGACAATTTGCGATCCCAGTCCCTCTGATTCGGGTGGACATAGGCGCGAATGGCCGCTATGAGCGTACGATTCAGTCGTTCGGATGCGTTGGCTTGTGGTGAATAGACGGCAGTTCGTTGGTGGATGATGCCGTATTTGGACATTAGGTCTCGGAACTTGCTAGAGGTGAACTGGACCCCATTGTCGGAGACAAGTTTCTCCGGAACTCCAAACATGTGAAAGACTCGGTTCTCCAAAAAGCTGATTATAGGTCCAGTGTGCATGTTACGTAGTGGTTCTATGATAGGGAATTTAGAGAGCTGGTCCAGGACCACGACAGCTCCCGTGTGACCAGAAGCAGATCGAGAGTAAGGACCGATAAGATCAATGTACAAGCGCTGGAACACGCGTTCGGGGACCTCAACCTTACCCATGGGTGGCCGAAGAATGGTGTTGGGCGCTTTAGTGCACTTGCATAGCTCACAAGAGGCTACGTACGCTTTTATCTGTTGTGCCATCTTAGGCCAAAAGAAACAGGTTTTCAACCGCCTAAGTGTACGACCGTATCCGCCGTGCGCACTTGATGGGTGGTCATGAGCCCGCCTGATAAGATCAGTGGTTAATTCTTCGGGCACCCACAACTTCCACTGTTCTTCTTCTTGTATGGGGTCTCCGGATGCGTGTCCCATCCGTTTGTAAATAAATCCATCCGTCAACCGCAGTTCAGGAAGCTGGGGCTGTTGATTCTGGATAGTGTGAATCAGTTGGGTGTAGCTGGCTGACTTGAAGGCAGGATGGTCCAAATCGATCAATTGGGGGCTGTCGTCCTCTTGGACCAACTCGGCTCCTTCAGGGGCAAACATTCTGGATAGGGTGTCGGGGACTACATGCTGGCTTCCTTTTCGGTGGCGAATTGTGAAGTCAAATGCCTGTAGTTTCAGTGCCCACCTGGCCAATCTGCCGTTGAGATCAGTCTGGCTCATTAGCCATTTCAGAGAAGCGTGATCCGTAACGATTTCAAAGGTGTGTCCCTCCACATAGGCTCGGAAGCGTTTCACTGCCAACACCGCAGCTAGACATTCCTGCTCGGAGACCGTGTAATTTCGCTGGGCTGGGTTCAGCTTGTGAGACATGAAGGCTATAGGTCTCTCCTCGCCGTCTTGTGCAACCTGGACTAAGACTGCTCCCACCCCATGTTGACTCGCGTCACAATGGATTGAGAACGGTTTGTCAAAGTCCGGGCTGTGCAGTACGGGGGCTGTAGTCAGACTCTTCTTTAGCTCTTCAAAGGCTCGCAAGCTGGGCTCTTCCCAGACGAATTTACGTCCCTTACGCAGCATGTCGGTCAAAGGAGTGGTAATGGTGGCATAGTCACGTACAAAACGCTGGTACCATCCGCATAAACCTAAGAATCGGCGTAATTGTTTGGTGGTCTTGGGTAATGGAAAAACGTCAATCGCTTGAGTCTTTTCCGGATCGGTCTTGATATGGCCATGCCCAATGATGTGACCTAAATATTTCACCTCCGTCATCACGAACTGGCTCTTCCTTATGTTGATGGTTAATCTTGCCCTCCGGATGTGTAGAGCCACCTCCTGAAGCAGGTCGATGTGTTCATCGAAGGTCTCGGTTATAAGCAACAAATCGTCCAAGTAAACGAAAACTTGGTGCCGCAAATGAGGTGGTATCACCTTATCCATAAGGCGCGTCATCGTTTGGGGGGCATTACACAATCCGAATGGCATGGTCACGAATTGATATAGGGGCCGACCTGGGACTGTGAAGGCTGTTTTCTCCTTTGAACCGGGGTCTAAAGGAATTTGCCAGAAGGCGTCCTTGAGGTCTAAGCTCGTGATGAAATGGGCTTTAGGCAATCGACTCAAAATGCCTTCGATCAACGGTAGAGGATATGCGTCCTTGACTGTGACGGCGTTCAAGCGTCTGGCATCTAAGCATAACCGGACCTTGTTCGGCTTGACAACTAAGGTGACTGGGGAAGCCCACGCGCTCTGTGATTCTTCGATTACGCCTAATGATAGCATTCGATCCACTTCGGCATATAACGATTTTTCCTTCGCCGGAGATATGGCGAAATGTCTCTGTTTTATGGGTTTAGCGTCCCCCACATCTATCGTGTGGAACACCAGGGCAGTCCTCCCGAGACCTTCTTTCTCATGCGATGGAAAAGCCGATATAGCCGAGTCGAGACGCAGTTGCTGAGTTACATCCAGTGTATGCCGTAGTAAGTTAGTGGGTTGAGATTGGTCAGGAACGGTGGTGACGGACTCCAGGGTCGAACCGGAAAATAGTGCCGGGGCCAAGTTAAATTTTCGAACGAAATCCACTCCTAGGTAGAGATTCTGGGTTAACTGAGGTATAATGAAAAATTCCATAGGTTAAGTTACCCCTTTAAAGGTGACATCCGTCATAATTTTTCCCACTACAGAGTGACGAGTTCCGTCCGCCGTGCTTAACCAGGAGGTGAAATGACGGATTTGGTCCGCGTGCTTTGCCAGTACCTCCCCTGCAAACTCGGCAGAGATGCAATTCACACTGGCTCCCGTATCGACTAAGCCTGATACTCGTTTTTGCAGGAGGTGTACTGACGCATATGGCCGGACATCCTCCCTCAATAATTCGTCTAAGTATATGTCCTTCAACACTTTTCTCGACTGCCTGACTTTTCTCCAGAAGCTCCGCATCCGACGCGTGGCTCGCTTGCTTCGCGGTGGGACAGTTGTGACCAATTCCTCATGGAAGATGCGCTGTCGAGTAGCCAAATAATTCCGCAGCCTAACATGAAAAGGTTTTACATGCCAAAGAACAATCGTCTCGCTATCCTTTCCCTGCGCGTTGGCCTCGGCGAAGGACGGCGTCGGTTGTGGAACTTCGGGAGAACTGTGGTTAGCGGTGCGAGTCAGCAGAGTTGGAGTCATGTTGGGAGCTGGGTCATAGCTGGTGATGGGGTCTGGATTGGTTCGTTCGGGGTCTAGGAGTGCCGACGGGTGGTCGCGGCACTCGGTGGCAAGTTTTTTCGCCCTTTGCAATTTGCACAATCAGGTGCGTATGTGTCGGCCTTCCCGCAGCGGTAGCAGAAAAGCGTCGGCTCCGCTGGACATGCATAGAACCGATGTCCCGGTTGTCGGCAGTTCCAACAGACTTTCGGGCTTGTAATTGCTTCAAGGGAGGGTCGATCAATCAAGGCTGGGTCCTCAAGCTCCGGTGGTGCTCCGCTCCTTGGTACTGGTACTGGATCAGCAAGCAGGTGGTCCGCTGCGATCAACTCCGCGGTGTGATGATTTCGGGGATTTGGTCCCGTTATGCGAGGTTGTGGACGGAAGGTACCACGCCGCTCATCCAAGTGTTCTTGTCTGCGGGCATGGAGGCGCAATCCCTGTATGGTGTTGATGGGAAAATGCAGCAGGCTGTTCTGGAGATCCCAGCGCATATTCTCTCTGATAATTTCTACCAATTCGTCCTCGGGCATGGTATTTCGCAGGCGAGTGCTCAATCTCACTATACTGGTGTAGTACTGGTCGAACGGTTCGTGAGCGCCTTGTTTCCGTTTCTTTATTTGCTCTCTTAGCTCTCTCTCAGTGAAGCCATCCTCAAATCGATTGCGGAAGGCTGCACTGAAAGAGTGCCAAGTGGGACGTGGCGTTGACTCTTTAAAGCTCCAGTACCAGTCGGCAGCGTCGCCGCTGAACAAAAGATGTGCATGCCGGAGGAAGGCCGAGGAATCACCTCCCAGGGTGCTGGATACCAACGCCTGAATCCGGAAAAGGAACCGGTCCGCCGATATCATATCGTTGAACCCTGTAAAGTTCAGGCGCCAACTCTCCATGATACGAGGCGTCGGGTCTCGAAAAGGTGCCAATGCGTTCCCGGGGGGAATCACATCCTCTATTGACCTGTTGTACTGAACTGCCTCGGGGGCTGGAGGTACCAACGGAGGTCCGGTACTGTGTCGCGGTCTGTATTCGGGAGCTCTGGGATCCATTCCCGAGTTCCTTGGAGGTGGGACCCATTGCTCGGATTGTCGGGAGTGGGGCATCGCCACACTGGGATTTGGCTCCCAGCCAAGCGGAGTTCTCACGCGGCTGGGTGGTTGGCTCAACGGGAGATTCTGGATCTTTCCCTCCAGGTTGCCAATCCTCTCCGACATATCCCTCATCAACGCCACGAGGGTGTCAATGGAGTGGGCGGAAGGCATGGTTGTCACCTCGGACACGACACTTGCAGCCGGAACTTCACCGCCTACTGCTCCTTGCAGGTCTAAGAGTGGTTGTGACGGTTCGGCTTCTGGAGCTCCTTTCGCCACTGCTCCACGCGTCGGTAGGGGCGTTCCGATGGGGACGTCTAGGGCGGTCCGCTCGATGGGTCGCCGACATAATGGGCAACTCTCTGACGTGAGGAGGAGCTGTTGTACACAGGCACGATGGAATAGATGTCCACAATCCAATCGCACGCTGTGTACGCCCTCCACTACGTCCTCAAAACAGATTCCACAGTTCGCGGGTTGGACCGTTTTGGACCGGGTCCACCGCTTTTCTGGGGTCCGCTTCGTTGCCATATTTGTTCTTGCTGGGTGTGTTTGATCCTATGTGTAACTGAAAGGGTAAAAAAAAGAGAAAAAAATGTAAACTACGCCTACTCTAATAATGTAAACTATAGGTATATCTATTCGCTTAAGACTTATTTAGTGGCCGATAGTGGCGAACTATTTATATCGAATGAGAAGAAAATTTATTTGATATACACTTTCCTTTCCAGTGGTCGAACTCTTCAGCGGGAAATGAGAGTGCGTGGTAATCTGCCGAAGAAAGGGTGCTTCGGTCGATTTACGAAATTTATCCCCATACCCACATACATTACAAACCGTTTCTAATCTACGTTAAATGACTCGACGAGACAAGTGGTAGAGCTACCGTAACGACTTTGTACGCGGTCAAAATTCCCGACGCGTGGAAGCATTCCGGGCTTCGCAACTCCAGCATACGCCATCGAACGTTGAACCGATACCACTCGTCTAACACGCATACGAAATAGTTAGAATCCTTCCGCGACATAAAGGCAAGGTAGCCTTCTATTTTCTTGAGAGTCCATGCTGATAGGTAAACCCATCAGACTGGCAGTTCCATCAAGAAAATAGAAGGTCCTTACAGGGGTTAACCTGGGACAACACATCGGAAGGATTCTGTCGCGAAAGCAAAATCAAACAAAGGAGAGCGGAAGCTACAACTCACGTGAAGCGACCTCTAATGTGTATCACACAATTCCACTGCTCCTGATAGTGGGACTCGAGTACCAAAGTACCTTACATCCTCCGTAAAGGACCAACTCGTCAGAAGACGCGAAGTTCTTTCCCCCTTAGGATGTTTTTGGCCCCACGTTGGGCGCCATTTGTAATGATTTTTCTACCTTCAGCTCGAACGCGGAACCGACCTCTCATCGGTTCTAGACGTTAAGTCTGAGTAGTGCCAACGGATGGTACCAACAGGTCAACCAATCCGTGCACCGTAATCCATTCACGCGGTGACTGCTTGTCGGCCAGCTAGTTCGGAGAGGATTTCGGTCGCGGGTCTCCGAATGGATTACGCTCAATTACAATATTTCAGTCACCTGAACTTGCCCGTTTTCCAAACGCGTCAACAATTACTCATCCAGAACGAGAAACCTACATTACGTTAGTTCTGGATGTGATCTATCCACAGATCTCAAATCAAAAACGCTACAACAATCCACAGGCGCGTTACCGATTCACCGACGCGGTACCGAAAAATATATTACTCGAACTTAAACCGAAGAAAACTACTCTAAAGAAATGGCGAAACAAACAAAGGTACCGCGTACCGCGCGCGACGCGAAACCGACTTCAGCGGATTTGTCGAAACCCTAACCTCGCGACGGCATACCTACCCTGCACTTCCCTTTCACGCTGAAAAAAAAACGAGCCACTGAAAAGGAAAGTCGTTAGTTGCTTAGCAATTCATATTATTTTTTTTATTCAGGTCCTACAAATCGATATAATTTTTCTATCAGTATTTCTATTTTTATCTATCCTTATCCTGTAAGCTACTTTACTTAAATATCCTATTTTGACGTAATCTGTATGAAAATTTTATACCATTAATCATTCGTGTTTAATATTAGGTTTAATGATTATCGAAAAATACGGTTAATAGCTATTTTACTAATCCTTGTTCAAATTTGTTGAAATTGATTTTCTCCTTAATAATTCAAAGGTTAAAGGAGTGTGGAACTAAGGTAACATAACGAAGCTAAAGTAAAGTAAACCAAGATTATGCAAATTATCGTGTTGTGGTTGGTTGGTTGTCATGTGTTCATATTATTAGTAAAGGATTTTTGCTTCATCTAAATACAAAATTAGGCTCAGTCGTTTGTTGCTCGAACAAATTCGCCTTGTTGTGTATTTAAATTAAGTGCTTTCTCTATCGGTGTGCTGACTACTTTTCGTTCCAGCTTGCCGTTTACGCGTTCTCTTGACAGTTGTTACGGTTGTTAATTCTGTGGTGTTAATGGAATAATCGATACATAAACTAAAGTTAAATCGTTACATGCTTCTAAATCCTGCAATACATTTAAATTGATGTTATTAACTTAAGTCTGAAATTCTACCGTTTTGTTTGTTTTTATCTAGTGTAATTAAATTTAAGTTGCATATATTGTATCGTTATCCGTTATACTTAATTTAGCTAAATAGATTTATCGTTTCTGTTTGATAAAATTTCGTTCTCTTATTTATCGTGTTTTCTTAAATGGGTTAGTTGTAGGGTTTCTAGATTATTTGTGTATTATTATTGCTAAGTGTTTGTTTTGCTCTAGGTGTTTATTTTAAATGGGTTTATGTTTGTGGTAATTAACGATTACGTCCGGCAATTTTGGAACTTATTCCATAAAAATATTTCTTAATATTTTTGGGCCGAATGACTAGGAGAACTTCTGAATTTCTTTAATTCTTACTTTTTTTTCAGATTCAATAAAAAAAAACAAACCCCAGCCCACAACACTCAACTTTCAATAAATATTTAGAACTATATTAACTTGTTGTTAAAATCTTTTTTCTACAGCTAACATTTCTGCATCCTATTTAGGTATATGATAATGTTTCTACTAAACATTCTGAATCGATGCAAACGGAATGCTTATTCGCATAAAATTTACTATATGATTAACAGAATTTGAGTTTATGTACAAAATGATATCAACTGTGGCGCCATAACATGAAATTTTGCTTATATTTATGACAAAATAATTAATTTAATTAATCTTTGATAATTACAAAATTCGTTCAGCCTTATTTCATTAAGTTGTAAATATTCAAATGTACAAGCAAATCTTTTCTTTAAGCCAATCACCTTGATATCACGTTTAAATCTCGAATGTAAATATCGTGCAGTTTGATCTAACTATTTTTCTTAAATGGAAACCAGCTGACTCTGAGATAAATCTTGATTTCATGTTATGACATCCAGAATTTAAAAATAGGTAACGAATGATATTAGAAACTGTAACCTGAATTGTCCTCCTTTGGTGTTACAATTTCTTCCTCTATAGGTATATATTGTGCGTCTCTGATTTGTATTAAGTGTTGGCGAGATGTTTCACATTTTTCCAGAAAATTGTACGATTGATGGATAACGTCAAGGCATCTGATGCATATTTGGTCGGGTAAATCATTATTCTCGCTGACTAACAACTTTGAAAATAGGTTCCATAATTCAACAACGCTCTTTCGGCACATATCCGACACAATTGGTTGAAATTCATTTTCACATTGAAAATTTATTATTAACTGCTGCGAGAAATCATCAAATCCTCTTCATTCTCATCATTATCATCGCTGATCGCCGTTGATAGTTTATTCTCCTGATTTCGTGCAATCAATTCGGAAAGTGGTTGCCAATCCTCGTCGTCATCATCATCTTCATTTGTTACTATTTCTTTAGTTTTGTTTTCAGCCGGCCGCATGCATGCCCTCACATCCGCCAACAATTCCTCTTCTGGAACTTCTTCTTTGATACCGACTGAATGTTTTATCGAAGGTATATTTCCACTTAGTCCGCAGTTCACGCAACGTTAAATTTGATGAGGTGATCAGCCGCTGCATAGCTTCGCAATAATAGCAGCAAAGCTCTAGTGGATCACAATACCGAGTCAGTTCATTGTCACAATTGTCACTTTTCAAAAAGACATCTGACCATTCAAGAAAATTGTTTGCAGATGTGAAAACTTTCGTGCAACCAGCTGAAAACAAAATTATCATACGAACGCAACAATTTTCGTTCCGGATTCTTGCGATTTTCTATCAAGAATGAGGTTAGAGACGGAACTCGGGAAATATCCGTTAGCAGACTTACCTTTCTATAGATATTTTCGGCACAAACAAGAGCGAAATTCGGACTCTGCCGCACCCAACAATTAGCAGCTGCTATCTCTGGTTCTTCCGATATTTCGCGACACTGGACATATTCGAAGACGACAGCCACGAAAAACTAAGCCGACATGTGGCTGTCAAAAATTTCGGTTGTCACCTCGGACAAAACATCTGTGCGTGGAATGGCACTTCATATGGCGGAAATGTGCTTCTCCAGATGTCGCCAGTGGCATAGTTTTCTCGATGGCCACGGTGGAGGGGCATTTCCAGATGGCTATGTCTCGAAATGTGCCGGGGTTGGATTAATTCTATATTTCGAATATTTATATCCACGGATCTAAATATTTGGACAGAAAAAAAAATATTTTCTGCACAACGATATCCGCACAACAGATGAAGTCCGCTGGCACTTCGAGGACATATCCATCTGGCAGGTTACAAGGGTTCGGGATCGGAATCACTTCGATTCCTGGGCGTAGGCGTCACATTACAAGAACAAGAGTACTTTGGATGCCCTACATTCTGTCACACGTTTCATCAATCTAGGACTTGACAGAGGTGATTATGTCATCGCAATTTTTGTGGATTTGAAAAAAGCATTTGATACAGTTGATCATGATCTCTTGCTTCGTAAACTTGAATCGTATGGTATTCAGGGTAGTCCTAAGAAGTTGTTTAAGAGTTACTTGGAGGGAAGATCGCAGAGAACTTTAATAAACAATGTACTGAGCGACCATGCACCTACGGAAGCAGGAGTTCCCCAAGGTTCAATACTGGGCCCAACTTTGTTCCTGCTATATACAAATAATCTAAATACATGTGGGCTGACGGGATATCACACATTATATGCTGATGACACAGTTCTACTTTATTCAGTACGAGACAAAACTGCCATTGAGAACACTATCAACGACGATCTAGGAAAATTCCATCAGTGGTTAATTGGAAACAAACTAGTATTGAACACATCAAAGACAAAATATATTGTTTTTAAGCAAAAGAACAAAGGAGACATAGATGTCGAACTTAATATTAACGGCGAAAAATTGCAAAGAGTGCTAGAAATAAAATATCTTGGTCTTATCATAGACCATCGTATGACCTGGTTACCACACATAAATAGCTTAAGAAGGCAATTAGCCCCAATAATAGGATTGTTAAGAAGATATGAGGATTTTCCAATGCACATCAAGAAACTTGTTCTAAATGCGTTTGTCCTGGCGAAATTGCATTATGGAGTACTTATTTGGAGTCAATCAGCGAAGCAACATTTAAACAGTATATCCAGGCTGCTGACCAAAGCGTATAAAAACATTCTGAAGCTGCCAATGCTTACTCAAACTAGTTTGGTTTACCAATTGGCAAAATCATTAACCTTTAGTCAAATTATTATTATGGAGAAAGCGAAGTTTATCTACAGAAATTTAAAAACTAATGGATCGGAACGAGCGCCATTAATTAAGGTATCACAGATCAACCCATATAATGCGAGGAATGCAAATCAATTCGTAATACCTTTTGCCAGAACGGATCGACTAAAGAACGATGCAACGAATGATGCTCTGCGTATATATAACAATCTACCAGAAATTGTTAAGGAAGCAAACTCACTTTTGGTATTTAAGAAAAGACTAAAGGAGCATTTAATGAGTACTGATTGAAGCGTGGACCTGTAATTCTGCTTTTATGAGCCCAGTATCTTAGGGCGTTCTTTTTGACCCTATCGGCGAGATACTGAAGTGACAGTTACTCAGAGTTTTTTTTGAATGCGTCGTATGATATTGAATTTTTTTTTATCTCTGAGAGCTGATCATGATTTTTTGGACTAGATGTTCACGAAAAGAACTAGTTCACATTATATTGTGTGCCCCCTTATACCGATGTGTTAAACATTGTCTGGGTGGCACAAAGGACCAAGCGACGTAATGTGAATGCAGATCACACGAGCGTTGTGCGACGAAGAAAGAGTGATGGAGAGAGTGGTAGGGAATGGAGGTAATTAAAAAAAAAAAAAAAACATAGAAGTTGACCTAAAAATTAGCGGCGAAAAATTGCAAACAGTGCTAGAAATTAAATATCTTGGTCTTACCATAGTTCATCATTTGACATGAGTGCCACACATGAATAATTTGAGGAGATGACTAGCACCAAGTTATACGAGTACCTTCTACCTCCATCAAGTCCGGGTTGTCATTTGCACCGGCCGCTAGAGTACCAGCAGATAATACTGTATGTAAATAATGTAAGTAGCAACAGTAAGCTGCTTCTTAAAATCTATTAACAAATCAGCTCTTGATCGGAAAGGATCAACAAACAAGATTCGAAAATTAACTTTGTTTTTCAGCGTTTAGACCTTTCATATGTCATAAAATAACCTGCCATTTAGCCTCATTTCCATGGATGGGCTTTGTCTCATCTCGATCAATGTCAACTGACTATCTCCTTAAATGCATTGCTAAGCAAAAGGCTGACTTCTTGCTTCTCACTGAAACCCACCTCAATTCATGACCCTTAATGACGTTTGAGGATTTTGAATCCTTAAAAACATTAGAGTAAGCGGTGATGGGGGAGGCGACACCGGCATATAATAAGAAAACCCTATCTATTCTAGCATATTGATAAAAACTTTAAATTTGTTAGTGTGTCCTACGTCAAAATTCCACTGCCAAGTGGAGTAACCTCTTTGTTATCTCAGCCTATGCAACGGAAAAAAACCTTCTCAAACCGGTTTTCCGCTCATTGCAATTTACATAACTTTACGCAAGAAGAAATAGATGGATCGTCAAATAGTTCATACAACTCATGGTTGTAATATGGTCTCGACTCTATTCCTTTTTGCCATTAAACTGAAAGTGTCATCAAAGAGATGGTGTCTTTTTCATTTCAGTTTAAAATGAAAGTCATCAACTTAATTTCAGAAAAGTAGGTTGGGAAAAGTTTCACAAGAAGTTTAATCGGGAATACTAGAAGCAATATACACCTTCTGATGGTGGTAACTCTTGCCCAATGGTTCCTATCCAACTAACGACGATATCTATTGTATTTGTCAAGGTTAATGAAGCTAACATTTGAAACCATTGAGAAAGTAGTTCCCAGGATTAAGCATCGAAACAATATGGAAGAATATGAAACAACAACCATCGCAAGGCTGATAAGATTGAAAAACTTTTTCTGACACGTGTCAACAATATTTATCAATGATTTTTGGACTACAACTATCCCTCATTGGCCTTGTTGAAGCTACAACTTACGAATGTCCAGAACTTAATCCATTCATACTACAGGCGTAAGTCAGCAACCAATGGGCGGAGAAATTGAGGGGTATTACCACACAGAATTCAGATGGCGTGTTCACAAAAGCGAATACTATATTTCGGAAGAAATCTCAAGTGAATGTGTCAAATGGTAAAGTCACTAGTACTGAGATAAATCTTCTACATAGGGCTCGTATCGAAAGTAATAATATGACTCCAGATACAGATGAAAATAGGATTGTATATGACGGTGCCATAAGTGGTTATGTCCTGCCCACACAAGTCGGTGGTGTCATCGAAATGGTACACTCGAAAAATTCTAGCAATACTAGGCAATTCACAAATGTCTGAAGGTACCGGGCATAGTCGTTTTCCGCACAGTCAACATTCTAGAGGAAGTTCAGGACATTATTCTGATTACGCTAGATATCAAAGTTCGGGATCGTTAGTTATATGTAACTGAAATAGGAACATTAAATCGTATGAAAACAGCAGCAGAAAAGCATAAAAAATGAGCGTCAGAAAAAAATCAACTAACTGTTTCGGGTCGTGGGCTGTGGAGGAGACACGCGTGAATGCGTACACGTTGACTGATGAAATTCTGAAGGGTACAAACCTAGATTTGTTAGAAGTGTCAGGCTAGATCACCCCGCCTGGAAAATCCGGTACACACACGCTTCCTCATCTGACCAAGGAGGCCTTTTTGTTTTTATATTGAAATCAGCTGTCGACTATCCGCCGATCGGAACGTTCGTTGTTATGACCGCCGCCGTTTACGATAGATATAAGTAATTGCCGCTTGTGAATTTAACTTTAAAAATAAAGACGATTGATATACGTAAGTGCTACAGCGTGAAAGTATGTTTCTGTTTCAATGTATATAGTCTATAGACGTCGCCCTATACTATTTTTAGTTTTATTTTCGGTATTCTGCCAGTTTCAGAAGCCATAAAACCAATTGCGGAATTGTCGAACAAAGAATTGCGGGAAGTGCTGATCGCCCGGGGATTGCGCGTAAATGGGCGGAAATCGATCACGCAATTGTCGAAACACGTCGAAAGTGTCGTCACTTTCGACGTGTTAAAAGTGAAGATGAAATTGTCGTGGTCCGTAAGGAAGTGTCAATAGTAAGAAGACCACTGTAATCGAAACCAAGACCGAATGAAATGCATTCTGATAGTCCTAAAACGGTACCGCCACAGAACAATCAAAACAAAGCCATGTGTTTTAAGTGTTTTATGCCAGGACTTATTTCTATTCGTTGTCCGCAATCGCAACGTCATGAAAGATGCTCAACGTGCCACCGTACAAGTCACAAAACCAGCAATTGTCCCGAGGTGAAATCTAACCCACAAAATTTAAAAACCTACGAAATCTAGTCAGGCGCTATGCTAATGAAATCCTGAAAACAGTCACCACCCGAGATCGTAAAATTTCCGCCTTTGTGGATTCAGGTAGCTTCAAGACATTAATCAGGCCGTCATTAGCTAAGGAAGTTGGAGATATTCTTCCTAGCAATGTTAAAATTAATGGATTCGCTGGGGGTGCATATCAACGCACCCGTACATGCGCGACCAGTGCAGATATTGATTGACAGCTATAAAATCTCGAGTTATTAGCGATATACACCCGGAGCACAATGTTTTGTTGGGACGTGATATTTTGTGTCGTCCTGGTATCTGTTTGGTCATTCGTGTTGAACAGTTTTGGCTGGTAGGCGACACGATTTTAAATATGGGTTCTCCCCTGGCCGACAATGAACGCCATCAGTTAGAGCGACTATTGACTCAATTTCGAAAGAGATTCGCAACGAATATTTTCGAACTTGGAAAAGGATCAATGACCGAAATGAAAATTTTGCTCAAGTCAATCAGCCAATTGTGTCGAAGCCCTACCGCATTCCATATTTCAAACGACAGATCGTAGATAATCTTATCACTGAACTTTTGGATGCAAATATAATACGACCGTCCAATTCCGCCTATGCGTCGCTGATTGAACTTATCGAGAAAAAAACGGAGCTAGCCGCTTATGTGTAGACTATAGACGTTTAAATGACATCACTATCAAACAACCGTTTCCAATGCCGAACCTCGATGACCAATTTGTTCAGTTGGCCGGTCATAAATATTTTACGACCTTAGACTTTCGAATGGGATACCATCAAATCGAGTTGACCAAGGAGTCGAAATCATATACCGCATTTGTCACGAATAATGGGCATTATGAGTACAATAGGATGCCCTTTGGACTCGCTAATGCGCCGGGTGTTTTTCGGAATTTTATAAACAAAATTGTTTCTCACATGAAATCTACAGAAGCGTTAGCATATCTGGATGACATAATTTTACCTAGCATGAACGTAGAAAGTGGCCTACAGTCATTCCACATTCTTGGAATGCGGGCTGACGTTGCGGCTTGACAAATGCAAATTTCTTGCTGAAGAGATAGCTTTTCTTGGCCACGTGGTGAATGAAGACGGTATTCGACCGGGAAAAGAAAAGGTAGCGGCCATTAACAGTTTTAAACCACCGACAGACATCACCGAAGTAAGGCGTTTTCTTGGCCTTACTGGGTTTTCCGCAAGTTCATGCAAGACTACTCCTTCATAGTGAAACCGTTGACTAAATTGCTGCGTGACTCGGAGCGTGACAACCAAAAGTTTGTATGGTGCACCGAACAGTCCGAGTGGTTCGATCAACTTAAAAAAGATTTTATGTAACGAGCCGTAATTAACCCTCTTTGATTTCAACGCCCAGCACGAAACACATACAGATGCCAGCGCTGTTGGACTCGCTGGGTTATTGTTAGAATCTATAGACAGTAAAAATTGGAGACAAATTTGTTACCATAACCGCCACTGTTCGGACTTATAATTCTTACCATAGCTATGAACTAGAAGTGCTCCCCGTAGTGGAAACTTTAGATCGTTTCCGGGTTTATGTTTCGGGAAAACTTATGGGTTGTGACCAAATGCTCCGCCATTGCTCAAATTAAGGCGAAAGCCGAGTAGAAACCTTAGATCGCCAGATAGATGTTGCGATTAATGGTGTACGATATTGAGATTAAACACCGACCGGGAATACGACTCGCTCATGTCGACGCTCTTAGTCGTGCGCCTGATTTACCCGCTGGCGAGTCGGAAGTTGCTGGACTAGTTTTTGCTGTCACTGCGGGAACCAAAGTTTGGATTTACACCGTGCATCTTAAGGATAACCAGATATGACATATTATCACTGTAATTATAGATATCTTAGAGGACGTGCGTGTAAAACAGATAAAATCCGAGTTTGAATTTATAAATAATCGATTATATCGAAAAATCGTTGCGGGACTTAAATTAGTTGTGCTTAAATCAGTGAGATTTCACACCGCACAAAGCAGTCACTATAACTTTGGACATTTTGGGGTCGAAAAAACATTATTGGCCGAGCTGTCAAGTTAGATCATCCCGCTTAGAAAATGTCGTACATACACATACTTGTTCATCTGACCAAGGAGGGCTTTTTGTTTTTATAATGAAGTCAGTCGTCGACTATCCGCCGATCGGAACGTTCGTTGTTGTGACCTCCGCCGTTTACGATAGATAGAAGTAATTGCCAGTTGTGAATTTAACTTTAAATATAAAAACGATTGATATATGTAAATGCTACAGTACGAAAATATGTTTTTGTTTCAACATATTAGTCGATAGACATCGCCCTATACTATCCTTAGTTTTGTTTTCGGTATTCTGCCAGAAGATTCAGCTAAAACATCCGACTTGCAATTAAACATACTCGTAGCATGCGGCGGTACAGCAACACTCTAAGTCATGAAGTCAAATCCCGTGTATAATCAGGGCTTTTAAGTAATTTTTTAAATTTTATTTTGGATAAACAATCAACCAATCATCAATTATTTTCCAAACATTTCGATCCAAATGACAAAGCACTGGTACTTTCATAGAGAAAAATACTCAAGTATCTGATCTATATTTTAAATAAATTTTTCACTGCGCCGATAACTTACTCCATCTTCCAACGAATATCCTAAAACCAATCTGATTTCATTCATAACTCGAAAATGTCAACACAATCAGCTGATTCCAATTTAATAAATTCTGATTATGTATGTATTTTTCCTATTTTCCCCTGAACTTCTCCTTCAACCATCGTCTAGCCATCATCTAGCCTATGTACAAAAATTGAACAGGTTTTCCTCTATCATACGGCGAAAGGCCAGATATTCTTGGGGAAAAGAAAAATAGTTGGGAACCGAAGGTAAGCGCCGACGCTTGACCGAACAAGTGACATAGACTATATCTCTATATCTGTGAAACGTAAACGTAACTTCTTCGTGGCATTCACTCTACCTCTTTTTGTATATATAATTGTAGACTAAGTGGAACAGATTCTTCCCGCCCATTCATCGTGTATAGCGCTAGCCGCAAATTGTGAAAGTGGTCGAAGAGGAGAACTAGAGGAAATATGGGATCAGTTATTGGAAAACATTCAGCACGATTAGTAGACATGTCCGGACCAAAGGCAGAATTTGTTATGGAAACTATTAAATCCAACAAAGTTGTCATATTTTCGAAAACGTATTGTCCGTACTGTACAATGGCTAAAGAAGTAAGTATCTTAAAATAAAATTTCTTTTGATACGCGGCAAAAGTGAATAACCCGTTAGTGCAGTATCTTAGCTAAGATGTGAGATGAATAATGTGATTGTTTTCATTCAATTTTCAGCAATTCAAAAAACTTAATTTTCCGTTCTTTGTGTTGGAACTTGAAAATCGGGATGATATGGATGAAATTCAGGACATTTTAGGAGAAATGACTGGTGCCAGATCGGTGAGTAATAATCAAAAATGTAGTGTCGTAAATTATTATGATTTTGAGGTTACCAGGTACTATTCTGACTCATTGCAATTTCACATAAATCTGAAATTACTTCGATCTCATTTGTATATTTCCTGGTATCTATAGTAACTCATTCCTATGAAAAATGCTAACCTTGGATTATTAGTAAATAATTTACATAAAATGTGATTACAACTCCTTAATGGTATAATTCTATCGTGGTAGTAAAATCGATTTTTATCATTAATATGTTAAAAATGTCATTGATGAATCTACAAATATATATCTAGAAAACTAAGATAATCTTTGGTGAACATAAACGATTAAATTCCATATTCTCATATCATACTTTCTACAGTTGTATTGTTGATCAAACTTTTGTACGTAATCATATTTATTTATTGCTTTTATATTGAGGCGAAGCGTTCAACTTTGATAACGTGTGAATTAATGAATCATTGGAAAAAGCAGCATTTTGTTTATCATCGTCTGGCGGTCATGTGTGTCACACAAAACAATTGAACACAAAAATCTCTTATAATGATAAATTAAATGCAGGTCATTTACTTCTGTTAAAATTTATTATTAAGTTGAAGTCTTCAGAATCCACTTAAACGTTTAATATTAATCCCATCTAACATTCAGAGCGAAGAGAAGTTAACAAAGACAAGGTAGTGAACGGTCGAGTAGAAGAACTATAAAATCCTAGCTTGTATCCTGACATCTGATAAGAACCTGGCATGAGTTCTAGACTAAGGTACATCTATCACTCTTTTCAAGGCGTAGAAGCTCATATCGATCTAAGACCAATGTTTTTGCCAAAAAAGGTATTTTAAATTACTATAACACAAAGCAACTAATTGCCAATATCAATATTTTTCAAGCTAATGCCAATCCCATATTATTTAAGCGAACTACTTAAATGGTACATAATACTAGCTATTCTAGATTGAACAAAGGGACTCACCCTGTTGATGATCAACACAACCATAAAAGAGCTTCAGTCGCAAATCACCCATTCTTACAGAAACTTTCTATTCAAACAATTTAATTAAAACAACACATTCTTCGGGTTTAAATGTCGTCATCCTCTTTGAAGCCCTCCAGCTCCTCACGGACCTTGGTTTTTCACAAAGACTGCCTCCAGTCATCCCTTGTTCCATTTCGAGAACTGAAAGGTAGTAAACTGTCCTTGTTGACCGAATGTTTTCTCCGCCCACTAGCTTTTCTAGCAAATACCTTTTCAGGTACACGTTGTTCGTCTATACGTATTACGTGGCTAGCCAATTGTAGCTTATGCAACCTTATTATCTTGGAATTACTTCATATGTGAAACCCGTTGTTGGACTTCATTCACCTTATTCTCCTCGCCTCACTTCAATAACTCGTTTAAGGATTCTCCTTTCAAAACAGTAGCGTAGCACAGCTCTTATTATGTATTTGTATACTTATTCTCTTCAATATGCAGTCGGCCTTCAAGTTCGACAAAACAGAGTAAAGTGTCCTTCTATACATTTTACCAGTTTCGCTGTCGTGCTCCATTGATGTGACGCCAAATTTATCAACATTTTCTATGTTATATGTGTCGATCTTTGTTTTTTCCTTTAACGGCTACTTTATGTTAACTACACCACGCATTTTGTCTTCGACTCGTTAATTTATAACCCTACTTGTTTTGCTTTAATGTTGAATTTTTGTAGTTTCTTTTGCTGTAGTGTAATATTTGGACAGTATGATGTTATCCGCATAGGCTACAATTAGGTACAATAGTGTGTCTCCGATATTTACCTTTTACTTTCTTATAACAAGCAAGATTAAATAAAACCGGGGCCAGTTTATGCCTTGCTTCAGCCTGTCGCTAGAGCCGAGGGGGTCTGTCAGTTAATTATTGATTCGGACTTGTCTGATATCATTGTCGTTCTCATTAAACGGACTTACTTGACTTACGAATTTCAACATTTTTCCCTCCAGCTCATTAAGGTCGATATTGTCATATACTTGCTTAAAACCCACGAAAATTTGGTGGAGGTAGCATGCTTCGAGTACATGCGCCTAATACTTTCATATCTTTTAATATGATCATGACATAAAGTTTTTTTTAAGAAAAGAAACCATAACGAGCCAAGATAAATCAGTCACTCACAATGAATAAAATTAAAATCAATTAAACGAACAACGTAAAGTAGAGTAACTATAAACACCTTTGATATTTGAATCAGACTTAGAAATATGCAAGTGGTAATGTGCAAAATGTTAGCAGCGTTTCAATCAACTCATGGACGCGGATAACCACTCATCGCCAATAATATTTAGAAATCCGGAGGTGTTAATGACACTTCAACTGAGGAATATGCGGCCTCCCCTTGCAAAATTGCCCAATCTTCATTTATGGAATATATTGATCATTCAATAATATCATTGAACGCAGACAGTTAGGACGTTTTCACAGGAAGCGCAGGCCCGAGAGGGGCTGTAGTGCTACGAAGAAGAAGATTTGGACGATTTCCACTTAGCTTTTGGTGAATGCATTCTAGAGGCAGAAAACTAGGCTTTATTGGTGGAAACTGAACCCAATCAATAAATTTTGTCGTTCATTTGGAATAAAAAAAACCCAGAAAAAAAAAATTCACGGAATTGGGGCAAAATCAATTTTCCCATTTAAACATAAAAATTACCACCATAAATGAAGCAGAGAAAAACTGGTATGGCACCGCCTCCATGGAATTCATTGCATCCTTTTTAGGGTACTTTGAAGTCGGCTTTTTTTTCTAAAAGTAGTTTGAATTTGCGCTTTTAAAGTATTTTTTTCAATTAAATTCTATTAAAATTCAGTTTCTCGTTTAGATTGTTCCTTAATCAATCTAAGAAAATTATGCCATGACATTCCTACAGTATAATCCTAAATCAATCTATGAAAATTATGCCTTGAAATTTCTACAGTATAGAAAAGTATTGGGCGCATTTTATATCAACGTGTATAAAAATTTAATTTCTCCACTGCAATACACAATATACAATTCATAATCATCTATGGCGTGACAACCCAAGCCAGGCCTTGGCCTCCAGAATTATTCTCCTCCAATCATCACGGTTCTGCGACCTCGTTCGACAATTGATCACTCCCAGCAAGGATCTGATCCCAGCTTCTATCGTGTCTTCCCATCGAGTCTTCCCGCTGGATTTTTACCTTTAATGTTTTTTTGGGTAGCTGGTTTTCTTCCATTCTTTCTACATTGCCAGCCCATTGCAATTTGAGTAATTTTACACAAGCAGATACATGTTAATCGTCAAATAGTTCAAATATCTCATCGTTGTAATGTGATAGTCTCCACTCTGTTCCTTGTTGCACTGGGCCGTAGATTTCTCGGAGCACATTGTGTTTAAAACTGTCCACTGCCTTTTCGGATTCGCTTGTCAGGGCCCATATTTCACTATCATATAGCAACATAGTTTGACTAGTGATCTGTTAATACATAGCTTATTTTGCCTGCGCACAACTCTGGAACAGAGAGTGGAGAGTATAGAGTAATAGGCTATATTTGCGGCGTTTATGCGGTGTCCAATCTCATCCTTTTCGGCGCCTATTCTATTCAGGCTGGCTCCAAAATAAATAAAGTTATCCACAGACCACATGTTTTGTCAACTACAATACAATACAACTACAGAGAAAGCCAAACACAATAATGAAAATTAAAATATGCATTGATCAGTTACACCGCAAAATTTGCGGAAAGTCGGATTTTTTTTTTGCCAGAAAATGTCCTTTACGATTGTACGATTTCCATGTTGACTTAATTAAAAGTAAACTCCTATGGAAGTCGGTTAAAAATTAGCCCTATTCTTATTCCAGTTTTCCGATATACCATCGATCGTGAAAATATTGAATGAAATATAAATTTCACTTCTATCAGGATACAGCAGCTAAGCAAAATTTCTCGGAAAAAGCTGCACTCCACTATCTCTCCAAATTGAATATTAGGGGAAAAAAGTGTAATGAAATGAAGGTAGATAAAAGTCCGTGAAGGAGTGCAGCGATGGTCTGCTGCCTCGGCGAGAGAGGATGGGAGGATTCGCCGAGATTGGCCTTGTCTGAGGACGCGTGAATGCGCTGACTGGCTAGCGTTGCGGTGTCGTGGGCCGGGTTCTTTTCCCCAGCACAAGGACTCACTACAAAAACATTTCACATTCACAAATTGGGAGATCAAATGCGGATCGACAGGTGTCGAGGCCGAGGTAACCTACTAAGGTTGGAAGTGCTAACGCAAATGACAAACCGGGGCTGGAGAAAACAGATGGACTTGAGAGGACTTCGTCGTTACCCACGATACTTATGGCCCCCAAATAAGAGTGGGTCATCCAGGTGGAAGAGGTGCCCCTCATAGCACCCCCCATACGGGTCATGCATATATAGTAAATATCTGAGGAGTAAACTTCCTCACAAAAATAGAATTTGTAAAATAACGATGCAAATCGATAAATTTAGAATAATGTGCAGTTTGTGTCGTTTTAAAAAGCTCACAAAAACAATATACACAAATAAATATAATTTTGCATAAATATAAAAGAACAAACAAGTACGCACCCAGCATCCTCGACGAGCGCCCGTAGATGATGTGGATGATGCAATATTGGCTGAAAAATCTAATTGAGGTACGTTACGAGTGTTTCAACAAAGTCATTACGTTTCACTATGAAATTAAATAGTAAGGAAAATTATAAATCACACTTATTTTTAAAGGATTAATAACTTGAAATGCAAGGTACAATCTTCTGTAATTTGTGGTCAAAGTTTTAAATAAAAAAATATTTTTTTGCACTAATAAGAAATTCATTTGCTTTGAGCCGCTTGAATTGCGAGTTTCAATTTCGAAATATTTTCTTCTTAATTTGCAAAAGTAACAACATAAGGGAACACGATTGTTTTACGTTTCCAATTTGTAGCGGCCCCGTATACATTCCTCCAATAAGTGTCGGGCAAATCAATCAGATCAAACAGAGAGTCCCATTGTTATTCTTCTTGCTTCGTGGCTTCACCGAATTCTTTGATGCAATTGAAAAGTATTCAAAATGATGAGAATTCTCCACAGTTGAAACACTTTTCAACGCCGTTAGATTTGATCGGATTATATACACACAATTTCGAAACAATAAATTTTTGCTCGCAATCCTCACTTATAATGCAATAATTTTTTCCCGGTTTCTTGTTATCTTAGTAAATAGCTTACTGAGGTTATTTATAATCGTGCTTAAACAAAATTTGATTCAGATAAACTAAACATATGTTCAAATGAAGGTCTATTTTTCTCCATGCATCTCTGCAGTGAAAAAGTAAAACGCTTTTCAAAGAATTATATTTCTAGAAAACTTTGGACTAAAGTCAAACGGGCACCAAATCCATTCTAACTCCGAAGATTCTTACTACTATTTTGTGCCTGTTCTACTTATGGAGATAGTAAATTCTAAAAGATGTCAAAGCTTTCTATACATAATTCAGCAACTAAAGCGTTATAAATTCCATGTAAGACAAAAATAATTAGCGCACGAAAATAATTTGTAGCAGTTCATTTCACTTCAGATTTAACTATTCTTGATGTAAACAAACAGAAAGAAGCAAATCCACGGCACTATATATAATTTATGAGCACATAACTCGGAACGTCATGAATTTTCGACGAGGGAAATTTTTGGGCCACTTCGAGAGAAAAACTGGTATGGCACCGCCTCCATGGAATTCATTTCATCCTTTTTAGGGTACTTTGAAGTCGGCTTTTTTTTCTAAAAGTAGTTTGAATTTGCGCTTTTAAAGTATTTTTTTCAATTAAATTCTATTAAAATTCAGTTTCTCGTTTAGATTGTTCCTTAATCAATCTAAGAAAATTATGCCATGACATTCCTACAGTATAATCCTAAATCAATCTATGAAAATTATGCCTTGAAATTTCTACAGTATAGAAAAGTATTGGGCGCATTTTATATCAACGTGTATAAAAATTTAATTTCTCCACTGCAATACACAATATACAATTCATAATCATCTATGGCGTGACAACCCAAGCCAGGCCTTGGCCTCCAGAATTATTCTCCTCCAATCATCACGGTTCTGCGACCTCGTTCGACAATTGATCACTCCCAGCAAGGATCTGATCCCAGCTTCTATCGTGTCTTCCCATCGAGTCTTCCCGCTGGATTTTTACCTTTAATGTTTTTTTGGGTAGCTGGTTTTCTTCCATTCTTTCTACATTGCCAGCCCATTGCAATTTGAGTAATTTTACACAAGCAGATACATGTTAATCGTCAAATAGTTCAAATATCTCATCGTTGTAATGTGATAGTCTCCACTCTGTTCCTTGTTGCACTGGGCCGTAGATTTCTCGGAGCACATTGTGTTTAAAACTGTCCACTGCCTTTTCGGATTCGCTTGTCAGGGCCCATATTTCACTATCATATAGCAACATAGTTTGACTAGTGATCTGTTAATACATAGCTTATTTTGCCTGCGCACAACTCTGGAACAGAGAGTGGAGAGTATAGAGTAATAGGCTATATTTGCGTCGTTTATGCGGTGTCCAATCTCATCCTTTTCGGCGCCTATTCTATTCAGGCTGGCTCCAAAATAAATAAAGTTATCCACAGACCACATGTTTTGTCAACTACAATACAATACAACTACAGAGAAAGCCAAACACAATAATGAAAATTAAAATATGCATTGATCAGTTACACCGCAAAATTTGCGGAAAGTCGGATTTTTTTTTTGCCAGAAAATGTCCTTTACGATTGTACGATTTCCATGTTGACTTAATTAAAAGTAAACTCCTATGGAAGTCGGTTAAAAATTAGCCCTATTCTTATTCCAGTTTTCCGATATACCATCGATCGTGAAAATATTGAATGAAATATAAATTTCACTTCTATCAGGATACAGCAGCTAAGCAAAATTTCTCGGAAAAAGCTGCACTCCACTATCTCTCCAAATTGAATATTAGGGGAAAAAAGTGTAATGAAATGAAGGTAGATAAAAGTCCGTGAAGGAGTGCAGCGATGGTCTGCTGCCTCGGCGAGAGAGGATGGGAGGATTCGCCGAGATTGGCCTTGTCTGAGGACGCGTGAATGCGCTGACTGGCTAGCGTTGCGGTGTCGTGGGCCGGGTTCTTTTCCCCAGCACAAGGACTCACTACAAAAACATTTCACATTCACAAATTGGGAGATCAAATGCGGATCGACAGGTGTCGAGGCCGAGGTAACCTACTAAGGTTGGAAGTGCTAACGCAAATGACAAACCGGGGCTGGAGAAAACAGATGGACTTGAGAGGACTTCGTCGTTACCCACGATACTTATGGCCCCCAAATAAGAGTGGGTCATCCAGGTGGAAGAGGTGCCCCTCATAGCACCCCCCATACGGGTCATGCATATATAGTAAATATCTGAGGAGTAAACTTCCTCACAAAAATAGAATTTGTAAAATAACGATGCAAATCGATAAATTTAGAATAATGTGCAGTTTGTGTCGTTTTAAAAAGCTCACAAAAACAATATACACAAATAAATATAATTTTGCATAAATATAAAAGAACAAACAAGTACGCACCCAGCATCCTCGACGAGCGCCCGTAGATGATGTGGATGATGCAATATTGGCTGAAAAATCTAATTGAGGTACGTTACGAGTGTTTCAACAAAGTCATTACGTTTCACTATGAAATTAAATAGTAAGGAAAATTATAAATCACACTTATTTTTAAAGGATTAATAACTTGAAATGCAAGGTACAATCTTCTGTAATTTGTGGTCAAAGTTTTAAATAAAAAAATATTTTTTTGCACTAATAAGAAATTCATTTGCTTTGAGCCGCTTGAATTGCGAGTTTCAATTTCGAAATATTTTCTTCTTAATTAGCAAAAGTAACAACATAAGGGAACACGATTGTTTTACGTTTCCAATTTGTAGCGGCCCCGTATACATTCCTCCAATAAGTGTCGGGCAAATCAATCAGATCAAACAGAGAGTCCCATTGTTATTCTTCTTGCTTCGTGGCTTCACCGAATTCTTTGATGCAATTGAAAAGTATTCAAAATGATGAGAATTCTCCACAGTTGAAACACTTTTCAACGCCGTTAGATTTGATCGGATTATATACACACAATTTCGAAACAATAAATTTTTGCTCGCAATCCTCACTTATAATGCAATAATTTTTTCCCGGTTTCTTGTTATCTTAGTAAATAGCTTACTGAGGTTATTTATAATCGTGCTTAAACAAAATTTGATTCAGATAAACTAAACATATGTTCAAATGAAGGTCTATTTTTCTCCATGCATCTCTGCAGTGAAAAAGTAAAACGCTTTTCAAAGAATTATATTTCTAGAAAACTTTGGACTAAAGTCAAACGGGCACCAAATCCATTCTAACTCCGAAGATTCTTACTACTATTTTGTGCCTGTTCTACTTATGGAGATAGTAAATTCTAAAAGATGTCAAAGCTTTCTATACATAATTCAGCAACTAAAGCGTTATAAATTCCATGTAAGACAAAAATAATTAGCGCACGAAAATAATTTGTAGCAGTTCATTTCACTTCAGATTTAACTATTCTTGATGTAAACAAACAGAAAGAAGCAAATCCACGGCACTATATATAATTTATGAGCACATAACTCGGAACGTCATGAATTTTCGACGAGGGAAATTTTTGGGCCACTTCGAATTGGAATTTTCATTCCTTTCCCGCTAGCACGGTCACTTTCCAGGTAGATCGCTTCTTGGGACAACTACCAGCGCGTACGAGTATATCGTTACTTTCAAAAGAGAATTTTTATATCTTCTCAAAAGGCGCACAGTAATTCTTAATTTTTTTGTTATTTAGACACAGCAGACTTAAAGCGTATTAAACTTCACTGGCATCCGTTTCACCTCGATATATCTGCAAGACACCTTCCGCATCTCAACACTTGTGAAATTCGCGATGCACCCCGTGTGGTGATCCGTCAGAGATTCCCCCTCTTTTGTAGCCAATCGTAAACTTGCGGTATATGTCGCACCGGGAGTTCACGAGCAACCGTTCATGCGTCTGCATAGATTGCCTTCGGCAATGCAATACGTAGATGTGCTGCGTGAAAAGGTGTTGTCATGTCCGAATTTTAATTGAAGATTTGAATAATTAAATTTTTCAAACAAGCAATTAAAATTTGGATCATTGTTATGGCTGTTTTCGAACTGTTTGCCTAGGTGACTGCTCGATTACTACAAAAGATTGGAATCAGCATTGCCACCAGAACAAGGCCATGAATTTGATCGTTATTGGTAGGTTACGCATCTTAAATTCTAAGATCTGAACCTTGTCAGAGGTCGTTACGAAATCTCGTTTCAACGAATATGAAAAGCAACATGGTAATGTATATTGGTTTTTTCTTTGGCGTTCAATTGTTCAGGATCATCTTTTGATGGTGAAACCGAAAATTCTAGTTTTAATAAAGGTTTTTAAAATATAGTAAATTTGAATATCGTAAAGTAGTAGTGGAGTAATGATTATTCTTTGGGACGAGAATTCGAATGATTCTGGGAAGTAGCACGAATTAAATGAAAGGGGTTAGCAGAGTAAAGGAAATCTTCATGCCAACGGGCACCCGAATCAAATCGTATCAGCGTATATTTTGTAGTGATGGGAAAAACTACACCGGTTTAACTGAAAACCGTTTCTTTTTTGCTTCGAATCCCTGTTTTTTCTTCCAAATTCAAGAACCGGATTAAAAAAACCGGATAAAAAAAACGGATAAAAAAACCGGATACAAAAAGCCGGATACAAAAAGCCGGAAAACAGTTTCTGCGCCATCCCTACCTAGGCGGGATTAATCAACGCAGTCCCCAGAGCAAAGCAAATTTCTACGTTTGATTGGTTCTTGGTATTAGTTGTTTGTTTCGTTTCAATGCAGAGGATTTTACCCGAAGTACGAAGTAAAGCTAGCATATGATACACGATAAATGTATAATGTTTGGGACTGAACTGAAGGATCTTACGTCCTTTACTGTAAATGAATGACAGCTTAACAGTAAGCTGTCGACTTAGATTTCAATACGTTAGCCTCTTAGTTTTAACACAATGATGAAATATCCTTCAGTTCATTTTGATTTAAATCATTTTGTGAGTAAAAAACCGAAATACCATTTATACGTAAAGTTAATCAATGGGCATAAAACTATACATTTAATTTTGATTTGTTTTTTTATTTAAAAATTTGCTAAGAAAAAAAAAACTTAAAACCGGTTTTTTTGCTGTAAAAAAACACCCGGTTAAACCGAAGATGAAAATAACCCGAAAACCGAAGAACCGGGTTTTTTTTAACCAAAAAACACCTTCCCTAATATTTTGCGTACTAACAGATGCAAACTGATATGATCACTACATTCATGCCGAGTTCTCCAAATTTTATGACAAAACGACATAATAATTGAATGAAATTCTAGGCTTAGGCAACTGGAAGATGATGCCTTTTTCACTCTCTGAGCTGAAATTTTGCAGATGAGCAGCCAAGCCACTTGGGCTATATTCTCTGCCCCGAAGATAATGATGATAATGTAGATCAAAGTATCCAGACCAATTAAAACCATGAGGTACAGCTGTATTGTGTTGACTGTTTTCTCAATGATGCATTTAAAGCGGAAAGACGTCATCCTGAATCCTGCCTACAACTTCTCGTAATATTCGCTGGATACTTTTTTGAAGGTTAACTAAAGAAAGTACAGGCCTAGCCACTCAACGAAAGAATTTGTGCAATTCACATCAAAGCGAACTTCTTCAATATTTGAGTGGCAAATTTACCGATTCGGAAAAAACAGAAAAATTCGAAAGCCGCCAGGAAAGATTTCGTCTCTAGGTGATCAGTATATAAAATTCGGACGTGCGGAACCCATGAAAGAATAATCGGAGACCGTCGAATTAACGACGAAGTAATGGCCAATATCGAGTAGGCTTCACATAGAGTAGAAATTTAATCATAATGCCCATTTTCTTTCCAGCCCACACATACATTGAAAAAATCTGCGCATTACAGGCTGCCAAACATCCAATCAATTTGACAATATATGTTCCTGACCAGCAAATATGGACCTTAGGCATATTTGGCTTCCGTACATATAGTGTACCTAACCGACTCTGACCACTGTTTGGTTGAATCATCCTATCAGTTTTGCATACTTTAAACTTTTGAGATAAGAAGGAGTTACGAGTATCTACGAAAGTCCAACTGATTTAGAGAGAAGTATCAAGGATGTGTTAGACAAGTAAATAAGGCAGATTAATCATAACTACTTGTATGATTAGAAATGAACACAACACAACGAATAACACCTCGGTAAAGTAGCAAATATAACTATCGGAAATAAAATAAAGGAAAATTTTGATAAGTTATTGAGGAGGTTAGATCAAAGCCGACAACGGAAGCGTATGAAATGTTCGCGTATTTTTCAGTCAGGCGTAACTTATTAAAAATTAGTGGATTTCATAAGCAGTGCTCAGTTGGATATACTTATATTTATTTTTTCTCCTCTCGGAATGTCCTTTTACGTAAGGTGAGAAATGTGGGCATAAATGAATCTATTTGAAAACATGCAAGTATTAATAGAAAAAAGCCCATCAAATTAGTAGGTGGAAGCAAAACTTACCGAGCTCACACCATCCGCAGCAACTACCGAAGTAGTAAGAAACTTAAAGAAAAGCTTGTGTCGACTTCAAGAAAAGGAAGCCTTCGCGAATTCATAGGGAGAAGCTATGTATATAACTTCTTTGATCGATTAATATGTGAAAATATGGCATGAAAAGTACTGCTGGGACTACAAGATCGACGTGCACCAACATTTCGTAGACTTTAAATAAGTATAACACAGTGTCAGTAGAAAGTTTTGTACAACATTATGCTTGACTTGACTTTGTTCCAAAACAAACTCAATGTGGCCAAACTCTTCTTCTTCCGCTACACCTTCTCTCGGGCCTTCGCTTCCTGCAACAAGGAAGAACCTGCAAAATCGTCAAAACTAAAAAAAAAATATTTTATTTGCGAGCTGTGTTCTTCTGCGCATTTCGTCTCTTTCATGATTGATTCCCGTTATTTTGGCGCCTAAATATACTAATTCGCCCAGATTTTCGATATTGTTTTCGCAAAGTGGCTATTTGAGATATTTTTCATCGACTGCGTCATAAGCTTTGTTTTATTCTCATTGATTTGTAGTCCTACTAGCTTTGCTTCCTGTCCAGTTTCATTCTTTGGTGGTTGTTAACGACGGTGACAAAATATTGATGTCGTCCCCATAGGCTACACTTGGCTTGAATTGTATAATAGTCTACCTCTTGTATCAAGGTAGCTTTTGGATGATATATTCCAAATTGATTAACAATGTGACCAGCCCATCTCCCTGCTTTAGTCCGATATTTTTGTCAAAGGCGTCATTGAGTTGATTATTAATGCGGACTTGGGAGGCTGTCGACGTGATTGTCACGTTGGTAAGACTGTCACCTTCAATTTAATACCTTCCGGCTGGGGCTGCGGCTCCAGCTAGCTAGCTGTGAGTACCGCAAAATACATATTTAAAAAAAAAACGAAGCGAACCATAGAACGCTCAAATGAACACAAACAATCAAAATAAATGGTGTAGGAAACCTCCCAGCGCTCTGCCGCACCAAGCATCTGGCGGTCAATACCTGTTAAAATAGGTTCAATCAAAAAGAATCGGATTCTTCTTTTAGGACCTTAATCCGCTTTAACAGCTAAAAAGGAAACCTACACTTAAAAAAAATAAGTTGATTATCAGACAAACTTTAATAAAAAATAAATAAAATTCTCCAACTTAAAATTCGAAGTATTCCGTTGGGGGCCCCTCGCTGTCGAATATGTTGTTGTGCTCGCCTCGTTGACGAATGTCCGCAAGGAACAAGTCATCACACACTTTTTTCTTGCGACCAGATATTCGCTTGCCAAATGCAAATTCCAATTCCGTCTAGTGGATGACTACCGGAGGACTCATCCAACATAGCATGGCACTTCTGGTTGTTGTGCTGTTTTGTACCACGGTTGCGACTGGACGTCACAATTCACGCGATTTGCTCGGTTCCTTTTGGTCTCCGCACGCTGAACTGACTGGCCTAAAGGATTTTCGGGTTTTCTACGAACGTTAGATTCGACGGCAATGCAAAACCAAACAATTTCGATTTCTAATTCGCTTCCTAGCATGGCACCACGCCCGCAAACACTCTACATCCCTTCCTGAGGGAGAACTCGGAACACAAATAAAGAATGCGAACGTTGCGCTGCACTCGGACTAACCGTAGGTGCCCGCTCGCTGCCCGAGCCTACCGGGAATTCAATTCAACGCAACAAGTCATTGAAACAAAAATCTCTACTGCGCTCAACGGCGGCCAACTTCCAATTGCGACTTCCGCTTGACTTTTTGCCTGTGACTTCTAGGCTCGATCTCGACTCGCTCAAATCACGAAACTCAACTGCGCTACCAACTAGCGAAGGCGAACTGTCGTTGCTGTCGTTCTCGATTTTGTCAATTCCATTCCGCGAACTTACGCTCGGCCGCAGGCTCGAAACTTGTTTTCCGCTTTGTGCAATCTCAAGCAGAGCTCCCCGTGGTTGTTTGTCGTTATCGTCTTTCCACAATCGTCACCGTTGCCAAAAATGAAGAAGGAATCTGTCATTTCCATTTTCCGTGTGGACAGTTGAAGAGACTTTTGTCGAAGTCTTATCGGCGGAGGATTTCCTTCCTGGTGGTGTGACAGCTATCCTACTTCCCTAGCTTAAATCTACATTCGACATATGGAAAATTCCAACAATACAATTTACATACATATAATTAGATTACGATAATTTAACCCCTCGACTGTCTATAAGCGGATTAAAGTCCGTTTTCTTGCTTTTAAAGTTAATTTCCCCGTTAGTGAGGCAGAGGCAGCCAAGTGCTTAGTGTGCGAGGTGCTTCAGAGGTATGCCACAATTCAGAATTGTAACAAGACGGACTAATTTGGCTGGGATACTAAAGCAAAGCATTATTGGGTACAGTACGTTACGATCAATACTATCGTATCTGATTTTATTTTATAAGATCTTTGAAAATATTTTGTATAGTTTTCGCACTGCAACTTGTCACCTTTTTTGTGTATAAGGAATATAATTGATTGACTCCACTCGTTTTTGTTGCCAAATATGCCAGATGATTTTATGGATGCCTTTCTGAACACCGCTGCCACCATATTTAATGAGCTCCACTGGAATCTCATCGATGCCCGGTGCTTTATTATTCTTTGGGGCTTTGATGGATTCATGAAATATGATGCCCATCTTTCCTTAATCCTGTTTACATTAGCGACGATGTTGCCGATGTCATCACGTCAGAGCGTGGTCTTGGGCCGATAACTACGTTTCAGACTTTTCACTGCTTTGTATGCTTGTCTTGTGCTGTTGCTCACTAGACCTACATGGATGCTTTTCAATTGGTCGTCATAGTATTTTCTTTTCTTAATTCTAATTAAATAATGTTCTCTTCATCCTGATTTTCCTACTTATGTTATATATTCTTTGTACGCCTGATTCTTTTTGCCTAAGGCATTCTGGCACTCATCATCGAGCCAATCATTTCTTTTGCGCCGAGATTGATGTGCGATGGTCTGTTCTGCGACTGTCTTGATTGCCGCTTTCACTCGTTGCTTGTTTTCAGCGATTATCTGATAAGATGGGAGCTAGCTGGATGTCGAGGGTCTCTGTGAAAGTTTCGGACACAGACGCCGTTTGGAGTTTTTCGATGTCCAATTTTTGTAGAGGGCTGGTCTTCGCCGAATACGCCTTTGACATACGACATCGATAAGTTAATTTGATCAAGTAATGATCCGAGTTCCAATTTGCTCCTCGATATGTACGAACGTCAAGTATACTCATCCCAACGTTGTTGGATCAGAACATGATCGATCTGGTTTTGTGTGTTGCCATCCGGTGATGCACAGGTAATTTTATGTATGCAACAATGTGCGAAGCAAGTCGAACGTATGACTAGATTTCTACTACATGCAAAGTCAATCAGGCGCTGGCCTTTGTCATTTGTTTCATCGTGGAGGCTATATCCTCCAGTCGTTCCCTGATGAGAGAGCTCATTGGCAACCTTCGCGTTGAAATCACCCAGAATTACATTTATGTCATTTGTAGGCAATGAGCCGACTAGTCTTTCCAGATGAGTGTAGAACGTTTCCTTCGTTTCTTCGTCCTTTTTTTCGGTCGGGGCATGTATAGTCATCAGCCAAATTTTGAAGAATTTCGCTTTTATAGATCGCACACAACCATTCATTGATTGCCTTAAAATCAATAACGTGCAATTTTAACTCCCTATTCACAATGAAGGCCACTCCGTATTCTTGCTTTCCAGCAGGCTCCCCACTTGTGAATATTGTGTGCGATCTCATATCTTGAATATCACTTCCAGTCCAATTCGTTTCCTTGATTGCCAGTATGTTTAATTTATATTGACTGGCCTGTTGTAAAAGATCTTTAACAGCGCCAGTTTAGTTCAGTATAATCCGTTTTATGGTTGCGAGGTCGTTGCCGTAGATCCAATCTATTCTGAGGCTCTGTTGCAGGTTTCGAAACAAAGTAGAATTTTACAGGGATGGGGACCTAGCCCAGCACTCAACTCCCATTCCGGCGGCACGGTTATTACTTTCAATTCCGTTATCAGGCGCGGAAGACTCGCCTTCATCCTCCTACGTCACCACAAAGGACGTGTAAGTAGATGTATTTGCAGTTATTGGAATTTCTCGGCATTTAGTGTTCAATCATTGGGGAACCAAAAAAACCCAATATTCGATCCTAAGGCCATTAACTCCCATGTGGCCAAACCCAAACTGTGGAACACATCGTCAAGAGTTAATAACTGGTAACTCTTGGCGACGTGTTCCAAAGGTTCATCACCTTGTTTTAAATCTGTGGATAAGATCAGATTTAAAACAACGTGATGAACCTGTGGAAAACGTCGTCAAGAGCTACTACCAAGGGTACCTCCCAATTGATGTCCACGAATTTTTCGGTAATTTTTTGCACGATAAATTCCAAATGCAATGAAAGCCTCCTAAAGCTTAGAGTTCAAAGTGAACGACATTGGTCTTGTGACCAATGAAACTAAAATTGAATTTTTGACTGAATCAGGAAAAAAGGGTCCAACAAAACCTAAATTTAAAGAAGTTTGATAAACTTTAGTGTATGAAGTTATTCACACTTATAGAAAAGGGAAACGATCAATCATGAGAAGCTTACTAATTCTGTTTACTTACTTTACTTTGGTCCAGAGAAATACATTTGATCTTTAGATACACAAATCTCTCATCAAATTTTAATGCTATATGAAAGCATATCCTTAACCTCAAAATAAAGTCGCGAAAGGGCAAAGGTAGTGTTCGAACACAAAATTTTAAAGAGAACCATCAACCTAAGTTACAACTATCTGCTTTGATATGTGAGATAATTCTTCTCGGTGTTTTATGTAATATAATTCATAATTTCCTTTTTTCGCTTTCTATAATTATTAATGCATTAAATCCTTTTCTTATTCTCATTTCAGGTCCCGCGAGTATTCGTCGACGGTAAATTCATTGGTGGCGGTACTGATGTAAAGAAAATGTACGAGAATGGTAGTCTTAAATCAATATTAGGTGTTTAATACAGAAAATCATAGTATAAATAAATTCTATAGAAATATTGAATTGAATTTAACTCACTTTTGTTTTATACATATTTACTGTAGAGATTTTTAAAGTTTAGTTAGTAAAATAATCCACTGCGAATATATTTAAATCGAATTTCGTAAGGCTTTTACATGTCAATTTGATTTTCAATTGGAAAATATTTTAAATTACTTTTTTATTTGTTGCTGTATAAAAAGGTGTTTAGTGGCACTCAACTTAAATTTTTTTATCAAGTAAAACTTTAATACTAACTCATTTTATTAATCAATACCTCTTTTAAATGTAAAAAAAAGATTAAAATGGATCATTTCAAAGTATGTACATCCTCATAGTTTAAATATTATCAATAATTGGTCTTGTGAGATTTTACTCAATAGATTGGTCGCTTGTATATAAAATAAGACACCCGCAATTAATTGACAGTAAAAAATATTTAAAACAGTGAGATTCTCGAGTTTCTGTTTGGTGGTGAATTATTTTTGATATTATTATATCATTCGTGAATTGAAGAATTATGAACCTGTCGTCATTATAGCACCATAGCTGACATTAAGCTTTTACTTCCTACTTTCTGCATACGGCGCATTACGAAGCGCAGTCCGTTGGCTTCAATTTTTCGCGTCGCATTTGAAAGTGTTGAATATGTTCTCAGATGCTTGAATGCTGTTGCACTTGCAAATTTGACGTGGGTATTGTATGCTACTGATGCATACATCTGATATAGAAAATAAGTGGTCCAAAAATAAATTCACTTGTTCAATAGTCAACGCATAAGTGTTTGTCACTTACCGGGAAAGAGTAATCTGTAGTAACTGCAGGGTAGGAACAAAGAAGCGCAAAGGGCAAATAAAATTGCGCGTTTATGTCAGATTATTATCATAGTAAATAAAATGCAAAAGAAACAAAGTTTTCCTCCCGGCCATCATCTGGCCATAGAGCAAAAAGCTGCAGCATAAGTCCAAAGGTTAAACGAACAGCCAATGCAATAAAACCCTTTTCAAAAAGATTTTGAATGATACTCAATATGCAATGTAGCATTAAGTGCTGTTCCTTGCTTTAAAATGTATGATTCTCCATCATTTATCTTTTAAGTTTTTAAATTCAGATGTCCAGTAATTTATCTTTATGTGGGATATTTTCAAACATGAAAGATTTTTTTAGAAACTAAATAATTGATATTTTCTGAAAAACAGTGAAAAAAAGCAGGCCAAAAAGTTTTTCGAAATAAAACTCAGCAGTTAAAGAGATAAATACTTCATTTTTAAGTAAAATCCTCTACCCGTCATTGTAAAGTCAAATTGAAATTAGTGACAAAATTTTGATCTTGAATTTGGTGTTCAAAAAATTTTAGTGGTTTTTCGCGTGCTATTGTTAAATTCAAACCATTTTGCAACGGATACAATTAGCTTGGAAATCAATTTTCATCCAGGCTTCTACCAACCTTAAATCTTGTCTGTGGCATCAACAGAAAGTGGGTTTCATTACTACATACTTTCCATCCTTAGCTCGAATGTGGGATAGGAAAGTTGGTTTTGTTATGGATACTATTTACAGCGAAAACGTTATCATATTTTCAAAAACAACGTGTCCTTACTGTCATATGGCAAAGGATGTAAGTATAAAAATAATGTGAGAAAATGGGAGATTATCATTCGTTATTTGCTGTTCAAAGATTTTTAGAAAACTTAGGGTTTCTTATAAATCGGTGGAACTAGATAAATTGGAAGATGGAGAAAAAATTCAAGACATCTTAGAATCAATAACTGGGGCTAGATCGGTATGCAAGTATTTATTTGGTTTTTTATATTTTTGGCTTATTTTCTGATTAAGGTCCCTCGTGTGTTCATCCAAGGACGATTCGTTGGTGGTGGTAATGATATACGCAAAATGTATGAAAGTGGAAAATTACAAAAATTACTAGGAATATAATTTATGTTATAATGACCGCCAAGAATATTTAGAATGTTAAAAATTTATTTTGCTTGAAAAGATTAAATTTATGAACTGTGGTAAAAATAAATTAAAAGTTAGATTTTAAAAAGTATTTCATTAAAAAAAGTAATTGTGGAGGTTCGAAGAGCCGATGTTAATCGACTCGAATTTTCCAATGCGCATCAACATGGAGTCCATCGGTAAAGCAAAATATATCGAGTTTGCTGACCAAAGCATATAAAAATATTCTAAATCTCACAAACTAGATTGGTTTACGAATAACCGAAATCATTAACCTTTAGTCTTATCATTGTAATGGAAAAAGCTTAATTTATCTTCAAATATTTAAAAAGCATGAAAATATTCAAATATTTAAAAAGAAGAAAATTGAAGTACCGAAAATCAATCATATGATCCGAGGAATGTAAATCAATTCGTACTCCTTTCAAATTCAAATGCACTTTATTGATTCAATCGTTATAAATTTTATAAAAACATAAAGCAAGTTATAAAATGAGAAAGTACTTAATGGCCCACATGGCACTCTAAATAAGTCAAAATAACACTATCATAATTATTCTACGTCTAGCACTCGTTGCGTGAGGACACATTCGATCTCCTTCAGGTGCTCCAAGAAGTTGCACCAGAAATACTATTTATTTCAGTTAAAAACTTTGCAGCAAGGAGATCGATTGTGGAGCGCAAAAACTTGCCTTACTACTTAGTCCAGATTTCCAGCAAATGCAGTTCGTGCCCTGCAAAAAATACGGTACTTGAACTTCCGCGTGGTGAGGTGGGAACGCCTCCAGAAAAGTGAGGTCAACCAGTGCTACAGGTGTCAAAGATTCGGGCATTCGGCTGCCAATCGCGCCATGAAATATAGGTGTGTTAAATGCAAAGACATTCATGCTCCCGGCGAGTGCAAATTGGCTCAGGCGGAGCCAAAAGAAAGACTATATTGTGTGAACTGCGGTGCCTTTGGTCATCCAGCATCATATCGTGGATGCCCCCGGTATCAAGATGCAAAGATTGAAGTCACTTCGAAACAAAGTCAAGCACACCGCAGTGTGATACCTACCAACTTCGTCAAGCCCGGGGTGTCATTTGCACTTGCTGCGAGAGGACCAGCAGACAATGTAAATAATTCTACGTCTAGCACTCGTTGCGTGTAGACGTGTTTTTAATTCGCTCCTGTCAAGAATTTTTTTAAATTAAAATAATTTTTAAAAAACGTCAATTAGAAAGTAATTTTTATAAAGAAACTTATTACATCGTCGAACTATTCGAACAATTTATCGATTATCTGGACTTTACCTGCGAGAAAGTTTCAAGAAAGAAGAAAAGTTTTTTTCACCGGGGGGATGGAGGAGCCCGACGGCTTCCCACCGCTGGGGGACCCAGAGCCAGGCATTTCGAAAATTACAAATGATAAAATAAACAAGCGGAAAAATGAACAAGACAGTTGTGAGCATGGAAAGCGTATTACGCTTTCCAGCGAAGATTATGAAAAAGTAACCAGAGAGAATGCAAGGGTTACGAAACAAAATGACGAATTAAAACTCCGGATACAGAGTTTGGAAGATATGGTCCGGACGTTGTCAAATGGGAGCAAACCAAAAGCGAAGCCACAGAATGAGTTCGGCAAAGAAGAGCCGATATTAACTAAGAAGAATGAAAAACAGGAAACAACAACAACAAGCAAGACAAACGGGAAAGGAGTACCAACATATAAAACGAAATCGCAAGATATGAGCAAGACAACCCATGATGCGGAAAATATCCTGAGTGCAGGAGGAGCGAACGACAGCGCCAATTATTATGCGGTGCTGTCTGCAATGAACGAAGAAATGGACGTCGAGATAGAGAGCAACGATAACATAGGTAATATTGATAGCGATAATAATTTCATTAAATATTTAAAATTAAAAAATAAGCAAAAGGAGAAGAAGCCAACCGGTGTGTCTGCTGGTCCTCCTAATAAAATTAATAAGTTAAATGAAAAAGTTCCTCCAATAAACGTTTTTGGGCAGCGTGGAGGAGATATGGTTCGGTTATTGGCAGCCGAACATAAAATCAAAAACTTTGAAATTAAGAGAGTGACCGGTGATAAGTTCTCGATCAAGACAAAGACACTGGCTGACATCAAACAGGCGAAAGATGCTCTTAATAGTGTCCAAGCTCCCCATTTCACATATACGCCAAAGGCGGAAAAAAATCAGACCTTCCTGTTGAAGGGCCTGGACTGTGGGGAGAATACAGTTGATCTCCTTGAGATGTTGCAGGAAGCAGCACCAGCTGTTAAGTTCATCTGTGTGAAAAATTTTGCTACAAGGAGATCAACTGTAGAAGGTAAAATATTACCATTTTATTTGGTCCAAATTTCCAACGACAGCAGTCCGAGTGCTCTCCAACAGGTAAGGTACTTAAACTTTAGAGTTTTGAGGTGGGAACGCCTCCAAAAAACTGAGGTCAACCAGTGTTACAGGTTCAACGATTCGGTCATTCGGCTGCCAATTGTGTAATGCACTATCGCTGTGTTAAGTGCAAAGATATCCATGCCCCCGGTGAATGCAAATTGGCTCAGATGGAGCCAAAAGAAAAATTGTATTGTATTAATTGCGGTACATTTGGTCATCCAGCATCATACCGAGGATGCCCTCGGTATCAAGATGCAAGAGCTAAATTTTCCCCAAAGCAAACCAAAGTAAATCACAATCTGTTACCTCCCACCTTCATCAAACCCGGGGTATCATTTGCACTTGCAGCCAGAGGACCAGCAGACAACAATATAAATAAAATAAATAATGTAAGTGGCAATAATGAGCTGCTTCTTAAAATCTACCAGCAACTTGAATCGCTTTCAGATAGAATTAATAAGCAAGACCAAAAAATCAATTTCGTTTTTCAAAGTTTAGGTCAACATGCTTCAAAATAGTTTGTCATCCAGTCACATTCCCATGGATAGGATTCGTCTCATCTCGATCAACGTCAACTCCATTGTTACTATACATCAGCGTGATTATCTCCTTGAATTCATTGTTAAGCAAAAGCCTGACATCATGCTTCTCACCGAAACCCACCTCAATTCATGGCACTCCATGACATTCAAGGATTTTGAATTCGTAAGAAACGATAGGGTAATAGGTGATGGGGGAGGTGGCACCGGGATATTGGTTCGAAGACCCTATTGTTTCCAAAATATTGAAAAAGTCGAATTCAAAAGCTTTGAATCTCTTGAAGTGTCCGTTATCAAAATTTCACTGCCAGGTGGGGATAACCTCTTTGTTATCTCTGCCTATGCAACTGGTGGAACTGTTCTCAGGCTCAAGGAGGAACTCAATTCCTTGTTTGAAATACTCGAATTGAACAGGCTTCATAATTATTATATTCTTGCTGGTGACCTGAACGCCAAGCATACATCATGGCTGAACGCCACCAATAATCCAAGAGGTGTATTCCTGAAATCATGGATAACAGAGAATCAAATTGAATACAGGTGCAATCTCTATGGGTCGGAGTTTCCAACATACCCTAGGACAAATTCATATTTGGACCTTTGCATTGCTGACCCAAGACTCGAATTCAACTTTAATAGTCCTCAACGGAAACTGCAGGTGCTTCCTTATGATAGCGACCATAACGCAATCGTAATGGAAATCAATCATCAAAGGGATGATTTCTTCCTCATTCCAGTTCAACACGAAAATCATAGGTTGAACTTCAAAAAAACAGACTGGGGAAAGTTTCAAAAGAAGTTTAATCGCGAGTACCAGAAGCAATGTCCCCGTTCTGATGGTGGCAACTCTTGCTATATTTCGGAAGAAATCTCAAGTGAATGTGTCAATGGGCGGGAAAATTGAGGGGTATTAGCCCACAGGACACAGACGGCGTGTTCGCGAAAGTGAATAGCATATTCCGCAAGAAGTCTCGAGTGAAGGTATCGAATCTTGAAGTCACTAGTGATGAGATAAATCTTCTCGATAGGGCTAGTATCGAAATTGATAGTACGACTCCGGATAGAAATGGAAACAGGATTATATGTGAAGGGTTGGATAAACTTGCCCTGATTGGAACACATTTTGATTTAGTTCATCTACCAAACCCTGAGAGAGGGAATGAAATATTTTCAGAGGTCGTTGAAGCAAAAGTTTCCGACTTCAAGTCAAGCCTGAACGGCCAATCAATTCTTCATTTCAATGTAACATTAACATCTGACCTCATACCGAGCTTGAATCTTATTGATTATTTTGTCAGCTATGAAGACTTGTGTTTCATATTTCGCAGGATAAACAACAAGAAATCATGTGGTACTGATGGTATTCCAAATGTTGTTCTCCGACATTTACCGGAGGTTTCTATTAGGAATTATTGCATACTGTTCAACAACATGTTGAAGAATTCATATTTCCCAAATGAGTGGAAAAAGGCTAAGGTATTTCCGATCTTGAAGAAAGGAAAAGAATATTCATGCTCCAAAAGCTATCGCCCAATCAGCTTGCTGCCTAACATCAGCAAGGTGTTTGAAGTGATACTCAATAGAGCATTAAACGCCCACATTGAGGAAAATGAATTGATGCCGAATTGCCAATTTGGGTTTCGTGCCAGGCATTCGACCACATATGCAATAACGAAAGTAACCTCAGACATCTGTTTGAAACTAAATGATAGAAAATGTGTTGGAGCATGTCTCATTGATATGGAGAAAGCCTTCGATACGGTGTGGTTAGATGGACTAATTTTTAAACTCCTTCAGGACAAGTTCCCCAGACACCTTGTCGCATTGACGTGTAATATGTTATACGGGAAATCGTTTGTTGTAACTGATGGAAATCTGACAACAATGCGCGAGTTCAAGGTCTTGAATGGTCTACAGCAGGGAACAGTTACTGCGCCTCTGCTCTTCTCAATCTTCATTCGCAAGCTATTGAACGGCTTTGATTTTAACGTCTCGCCAACGCGATAATTGGTAGCGTTTGCTGATGATCTGATCATCTATACGGCAGACCGAAAAGCTACAATAGTTCAGAGTAATCTCCAAAAAATGTTCAATGATGTACAGCTGTACACTGACAATTGGCGAATGAAAATCAATGCGCAAAAGTGTGAAACAATCTTGTTTCGGACAACTCTGCAAGGGGTCAGTCAAGACCTGAAACGTAATTGGAAAGATTTCCACATCATAGCTGGCGAGGGTAGTTCAGAACGGGTTCCACATAAATCCTGTGTTCGATACCTCGGTGTTTATCTCGATCAGTATCTGTACTATACTGAACATGTGAAAATCATGCTCAGTAAGGCACTTAAAGTAGTCATGGCCCTTCGAAAACTCTTTCATTCCAGATACATTGATCAAAAGGTCAAAATTATCTGTTACAAGACCCTGGTTAGACCAGTTTTGACATATGGATGTCAGATCTGGTACAACCAGAGCGCTAGTACTATGGAAAAATTAAGAGTTTTTGAAAGGAAATGTCTTCGTGCATGTACTGGTTTGTACAGAAAGCCTGAGACGGATTGGAAACATTATATATCATATAGAAGAATTTATCAAACTGCTGAAGTGACGAGAGTCGATATCTTCATATCGAGACTTCTTCGGAATCATATCGCAAGATCTGTGACTGTGAGTGAAAACCCTTGGATTTGAAGTTTTCCGGCGCAATTTCCGCCAAAGTGACGCCGCGGGGCATTACAACGCCAAGCTGGACAGGCGATTCTTGAAAAGCCGCATAAAGAAGGTAATGGGACCTAACCGTTACCTGATAACGGACTCATCGGGAAAAGAAGTGGGGATATACCACGCGAAAGACCTGCGCCGATAGATAATTAGCCACGTCTGTTTTGTCCGTCCGCATACATTTTCAAAAACACGCAAGGGTTGTATACTTCCGGCAAAACATAAACATACGTGTCAGTCCGTCCGTCTGTCAATTTTGTTTTCTTTTATTGTTCGTCACGCCTTGTTCCGACGCCGAAGACAACCCATGTTATACTGAAAGATCCTTCAGCTCCTTTTTCGCAATCCGTATCGCCATGGGATCGCGAGAAAATTAGCTGCCCTGTAGTAATCGAGCAGGTAAGGTTCAAAAAGCCAGCGTGCAAGAGTTCTATGGAAATCAAACCGAATTTGGCAACATCATTCCTTCGATATGCTTCCATCCGATACATGATTTTGTTGCTTATTCTATTAGAAAAGACGTGAAAATATGGGACTGGCGAAATAATCGGCTGTTATACAATTTAGAGGGGAATTCAAGGACCAGGTTCATGAAATTCAATCCTCTAAACAATATGCTCATCACTAGACAATCCTATGAACAGTATAGTACAATGAATTGCGAGAGTTTTGAATAAAAATAGAATAATCTGTACCTCTCCCTAACATAATGAAATCTTTTGCGTCAAACGCGAAATTCGGTAGAGTTAATTATCTGTTTTCGGAAGTTTCGTAGAGATTTTGCAGTCTTTTCTAACCTCACTCCCACAGTACTCGTAGCATTGTTAAATAATTTTACTACTTCATTGTGATAATTTAAGATAAAGTCTTGCTTATATAGCTAGCCGTTAAATTATTAGCTTAAAAATGTTTCGTAAATTATTTACACGAAATTATTGTATCATGCTAGCAAATCATTTTTACCGAACAAGGTATTTGGTTTGGGCACTAAAACCTACGAGCATTACAACAAAGTAGCAGTATACGTAGATAAGCGATATATAAAATTAAATATAAAGAAATAACTAAATTTAAATAAACAAAATGATGCATAGTTTAGGGCAACATATTTCTCTTTCTGGTTGATCAAAATACACACCAACAAAACAGCAAATGACCCAATAGTATCGAGCAGACAACATTTTTTCTCATAGCAAAACAAACTGCATTCAGCATTCATTCAATACGTATGAACATTTACCTTCACATAAATCCAGCAATCAAGCAACACAAAATCCCATTCAAATGGTAAAGTTTCGAAACGCATCCAACACACTTAACTCATACTACGCGTACTGCGCAGCCTACGCATCCGACTCATGCAACGCATCCGACTCATACAACACCTTCGACTCATGCAACACTTGTACGAGACTGTGTAATAGTCCATCCAAACATTCTCGCAAAAAAATGCATCAGATAATACAGGGCATTCTCGGCAGATATCTCCATCTTCTTCTGCCGAGGCAGCAGAACATCGCTGCAGTCCTTTACGGACCTTTGAAACATTTAAATCACTACATAGTCATGGCCCTACGAAAGCTTTTTCATTCCAAATACATTGATAAAAAGGTCAAAATTACTCTGTTACAAGACCCTGGTTAGACCAGTTTTGACATATGGATGTCAGATCTGGTACAACCAGAGTGCTAGTACTATGGAAAAATTAAGGTTTTCGAAAGGAAATGTCTTCGTGCATGTACTGGTTTGTACAGAAAGCCTGAGACGGATTGGAAACATTATATATCGAATAGAAGAATTTATCAAACTGCTGAAGTGTAGGATCAAAGTTTCATTGTTGTGTTTAAATTATAAATAACTTTAGGATAGTGTTGGTTGGTTTTTTCTCCTTTTTCCAATTGAAGTGTAAAAATATGTAATAATCGTAATTAATTGAATTTGCTATAGTTTTTTTTTGATGAAATATGTTAATGATAACGTATAAATTTAGAGAGCCATTTGGGCCATTAAGTTTTTTATTGTTATTGTTTGGAATTTGCTTTATATTCTTTTGAAATTTATAACGATTAGTATTAAATAAAGCGCTTTTGACTTTGACACTTTCATAATTTATCAAATGAAAATTACTAAATATCTATTAATTGCAAAAAAAGAGAAAAAATCTACCAACTCGATTAAAAATTGCATATATCTAAAAAAAAAACAAATACATAAAAGTGTACTCTGAGCTTACAACTAATATGTAACAATTTAATTCTATCGATCGGAATAAAGTAATGAAAAAATTGAATTTTCAAGTTATTTGTAAATATCAGACAGCGGCATTGTTTTTAAATTTCAATTTTATAATAACTTATTTCTTACCTTATCAAATATTTAAATATCCATGTTTGAAGATAAATTAACACATTGAAATGGGAAGGAAAATATGTTTCAGTTTGATTAAAGCCAGTGATGCGCTCGAGATGAATAAAATTCTATTTTTATTACAAAGTTTAGTTTTACTTGTAGTTGGAATATTTCAAGTGCTATGACTTATATATTATTATTGCATATTCACTTCATTGGTTACGATATCGTCAGCAAATATAATTTACACGATGAATGGTTGTAAAAGTCAAAGTCAAAAGCGCTTTGTTCAATACTAATCGGTATAAATTTTCAAAGAATATAAAGCAAATTCCAAACAATAACAATACAAAAACTTAATGGCCTAAATGGCTGAATGGTTATTTCTCAGGAATGGCGGAAAAACTGAGGGGTATTAGCCCACTGGACCCAGATGGCGTTTTCGCAAAAGTGAATAGCATATTCCGCAAGAGGTCTCGAGTGAAGGTATCGAATCTTGGTCACTAGTGATGAGATAAATCTTCTCGATAGGGCTGGTATCGAGATTTATAGTACGACTCCGGACAGAAATGTGTAATGTGACGCCTACGCCCGGGAATCGAAGTGATTCCGATCCCGAACCCTTGCAACCGGCCAGATGGATATGTCCTCGAAGTGCCAGCGGACTTCATCTGTCGTGCGGATATCGTTGCGCAGAAAATATTTTTTTTTCTGTCCAAATATTTCGATCTGTGGATATAAATATTCGAAATATAAAATTAATCCAAACCCCGGCACATTTCGAGACATAGCCATCTGGAAATGCCCCTCCACCGTGGTCATCAAAAAAAAAAACTATGCCACTGGCGACAGATGGAGAGGCACATTGCCGCCATGTGGCGTGCCATTCCACACACCTCTGTTTTGTCCGAGGTGACAACCGGTTGGGCTTGACAGCCACATGGCGAAAAAGGTAAATGGTGTCATGGTGTGGTGTCGGTAGCGACTTGGCGCGGTCCTAGGTGGTGTAAAATTATTAAGAGGTAAATTTTTTTTGTTCGGCGTACGTCGGCCAGATGGATATGTCCTCGAAGTGCCAGCGGACTTCATCTGTCGTGCGGATATCGTTGCGCAGAAAATATTTTTTTTTCTGTCCAAATATTTCGATCTGTGGATATAAGTATTCGAAATATAAAATTAATCCAAACCCCGGCACATTTCGAGACATAGCCATCTGGAAATGCCCCTCCACCGTGGTCATCAAAAAAAAAACTATGCCACTGGCGACAGATGGAGAGGCACATTGCCGCCATGTGGCGTGCCATTCCACACACCTCTGTTTTGTCCGAGGTGACAACCGGTTGGGCTTGACAGCCACATGGCGAAAAAGGTAAATGGTGTCATGGTGTGGTGTCGGTAGCGACTTGGCGCGGTCCTAGGTGGTGTAAAATTATTAAGAGGTAAATTTTTTTTGTTCGGCGTACGTCGACAAATGCCTTACCAGGTTTTGTTTGCAGTTCATCGCCCTCGTCGTTGTAGCAGCCAAACGAGGATCTTTAGATCGAAGTAAATCGAAATCTCCCAAGAAAAAGAGGAAAACCGACACAAAGAAGACATCGAAAGAAGGGGTGACTGCGAGCGACTTAACCGAATCGAATGACTCTGAAGAAGAGGTTGATAACGCCCGAGAATACAAACCGCAGAGCTGTTGTCAGTTCAAGGCTGTGGAGGATCCTATTTGCCAGCTAAGTATCGAAATTAATTCTAAGGAATGAGGCATATGGGGTTGCTGGGTTGTCTAGCACCAGCATATATTTGATTCTTTGAGAATAAAACCATTCCTCAAAGATTTCATTTTCGAAGTAAGTTTCCGGCGGTCCAATCGTTCGGCGCCGCGTATCATGGAAGTAGCGCCGCATATGTTATATATGATACATTTAGCTTTAAAATTACTCTACCTCCATCCTCGAAAAAGCTGGAAGTTTGCATTTGTTTCCGAGCTGATGGAAAGGAATATTGGGATAATAATAATGATCTAAACTATACAATATCTAAAAAAATCACCATCCTGCCAATCGCATCCATCCGAAATACTATTGAATTATGATAACAGTGATAATTCGGTGAAAATATCGAATCGTACAAATACATTTACAACTCAGGAAGGTACATCGAATTTCAATAGTTGGTCCGAGGCATCATCATGGAATCAAAGTGAGTATCCTCGCCCGTATTGGTAAAAGCAAACGGAAAATGAAAAGCAGAAGCAAATGTGTAACTTGTGCGAATCGTAGCTCGTGTATCGCAATTGATTGTCACGGAAAACTAGTGCATAACCGCAAAATTTGAAATCCAACAAAGTAGCAACGAAACCGCAAAGTCGTTCTTTGGAAAGTTTCACTCCTAATAATGTAGCAATGGACAGAGCTATAGCGTCACGCAAAATCAAATGCTTCATATTATCTGTAAAAACAATAGAGAACGAAACAAAAGCTTGAGGAATAGCGTGTACATCCACAAAATGGACAAGCAAATCTACGGCTTATTTCAACGCAGTGAACTAAGTATCAGTTTAAAATTTACATTTGAAATATAATCGAAGATATGTGATTTTTGTGAGTAAGCCGTGCGCGCTCTATTGAAAATTCTTTCGTGTGATTGCACAGTTAAGATCTACGCTGTTATCTATACTTTTGCCAAAAAATGTTTGTATATCAAAGCGTAGCATTACAGCTATGCCAAGTACATAGATTTTAGGAGCAGAGAAATTACTGAGTTAAAATTTTACCGCTTTGCATGAAACACTTACGAAAAGATTTTGAAAGCGACTCATTTTAACTCATTTACATACTATCTATCAAGGGAAAATTAAAGAAAACATTTATCCAAGTTAGATGATATCTCAGTACGTCTTTCATTTTAACATATTTTTAGTATTACTTTACAAAGAAATTTATAAAACTTTCCTTTTCAAGATTTAGAAGTTTTTACATTTCTGTTACATCATGCAATGTTTTCATCTTAACAACTTCCACACGTAGAAATGTTCCGTTGTTATCATTAAAATCAGCATGTGTGGTACTTTCAGCATCTATCTATGATTAAAGTCGTACTTCATTTGAGTCTGTTTTATCCGTATGTAAAAATATTCTGGAATAACTTCAAGTGTGAAAGTGATAAAAAGCAATTTGGGTCTCACGATTAGGTTAGTTGTTACAATATTAAAATTCTTAATTGTTAGCGTATTATTTGTAAGTTAAGGCCTTAACATTTCCAAATAAGCTTTGCACTTTATACTAAAGATTTGAAGGGATCAAAGTCTATTAAAATAAGTGAAAGTTAAGCTAATTGTAATATATGAGGTTAAAGATTGTAAGATAGACATGAGGAGTGAATTCTAGTTTGTGCAAAATAATTCGATTCGTGTACAATTTACTATAACTTCGAGATAGTACGAAAATCATAAATATTAATTGACTGAGTGAACATAAAATAAAACATCAACCCAGACATGCTTCAACTTAACAATCCTCGTGATAAGTTATAACATTTTTACACTCAATTATTTGTTCCTAAAAGATTTCAAGCTATCGTTCCTTTTTATATAGAAATAATACTTAATAGACTTAAGCGAATATCTGAAATTTGTTTTATGGTTCTCTTTCATTGAAGAATACAATGAAGTTAAAATGAATTACTAACCGTACAAAAAAAAAAACTATTTTAAGTTTTCCATAAAATTACTTTCAATTTCAGGTTATTTTATTCATTAAACTTGAAGTATTTATTTATTCAACATATATGCTATTTTAAACTTAGTCTGTTTATGCAACATACTTTTAATTTTTAATCATATTTTAGTAATTTTTATGTAATTTTTAACATGTTTCTTCATGATTGAAGATGATTGATTACTTCGTTCAAAGCACCAAGAAAAGTTCTGGGAACATTTTAAAATTTTAATTATAGTTTTGAGTTGGTTCATAGCGTAAACAAATTTCGCTATGTTTTTGAATTTATTTAACCGAAATGATTCATTCGTTTGATCGTACACAAATAATTTATCCGCTTCGCGCTATGAAGTTCATTTTGTTGATTTCTATAAATGCAACTATTTTAACAATAAAATTGTTTACTCCAGATAACATATGTACTTCGAGCATAAAAAAATTAAATAAAAAAAAAAAATTTTTTTTAATAACTTATAAGTAAGTTAACTTCAAGTTTCTGATTCGATCTTACAAAACGCTATTTTTATTCTAACATTTTAATTCCGTATTAGATTTACATAATTTTAACTTACGATTTCATTTCGCAAGATTTTTTTTTAATGAGTTAAAAATCACATAATTCCATTCCATCTAACTTGGAATTCGATTTGTTTCGAATTGTAATTTTTAGAAATAATTTTATAATATTGTTATTTAATTTCGCAAGAATTTCGAATGAGTGTCAGCCCTTCTAATAAACTAAACCCAACCTTATATTCTATTGTATCAACAAATATGCTCACATAATTATTAACAATGAAATTTACAGTACTAGTTAGCTTAAGATTTCTTTGTATCACCCAAAGGATGATGTTTATTTTCACGATGCTAAGTAATAATATCTAGATTCCGTTCCATAGCAACAACTCTATAATTTCTCTGTTTATTAGAATTTTAGCGCTCTTTTAGAAGTAGACTACGCTTCATATGAGATTAAAAGAAGGAATGTATTTCTATAATTTTAAATGATTAAAATGAATTGTTAAAAGTTAACCACGACTTTCCTTTTCAGTGTCTCATTCTTTTTCAGCGGGAAGAGAGAGTGTAAGGTAGGTATGCCGTCGCGAGGATAGGGTTTCGACAAATCCGCTGAAGTCGGTTTCGCGTCGCGCGCGGTACGCGGTACCTTTGATTGTTTCGTCATTTCATTAGAGTAGTTTTCGTCGGTTTAATTTCGAGTAGCATATTTTTCGGTACCGCGTCGGTGATTCGGTAACGCGCCTATAGGATTTTGTAGCGTTTTTGATTTGAGATCTGTGGAGAGATCACATCCAGAATTAACGTAACGTAGGTTTCCCGTTCTGGATGAGTAATTGTTGACGCGTTTGGAAAACGGGCATGTTCAGGTGACTGAAATATTGTAATTGAGCGTAACCCATTCGGAGACCCGCGACCGAAATCCTCTCCGAACTAGCTGGCCGACAAGCAGTCACCGCGTGAATGGGTTACGGTGCACGGATTGGTTGACCTGTTGGTACCATCCGTTGGCACTACTCAGACTTAACGTCTAGAACCGATGAGAGGTCGGTTCCGCGTTCGATCTGAAAAGTAGAAAATCATTACAAATGGAAACAGGATTATTTGTGAGGGATTGCATGAATTGATGGACCAGTTTTTAAACTCCTTCAGGACAAGTTCCCCAGACACCTTGTTGCCATGATGTCCAATATGTTATACGGGAAATCGTTTGTTGTAACTGATGGAAATCTGACAACAATGCGCGAGTTCGCGGTCTTGAATGATCTATTGCAGGGAACAGTTACTGCGCCTCTGCTCTTCTCAATCTTCATTCGCAAGCTATTGAAAGGCTTTGATTTTAACGTCTCGCCAACGCGATCATTGGTATCGTTTGCTGATGATCTGATCATCATTACGGCAGACCGAAAAGCTACAATAGTTCAGAGAAATCTCCAAAAAATGTTCAATGATGTACAGCTGTACACTGACAATTGGCGCATGAATATCAATGCGCAGTGTGAAACAATCTTGTTTCGGACAACGCTGCAGGGGGCAGTCAAGACCTGAAGTGTAATTGGAAAGATTTCCACATCATGGCTGGCGAGGGTACTTCAGAACGAGTTTCACATAAATCCTGTGTTCGTTTATCTCGATCAGTATTTGTACTATACTGAACATGTGAAAATCATGCTCAGTAAGGCACTAAAAGTAGTCATGGCCCTACGAAGACTCTTTCATTCCAAATACATTGATAAAAAGGTCAAAATTATCTGTTACAAGACCCTGGTTAGACCAGTTTTGACATATGGATGTCAGATCTGGTACAACCAGAGTACTAGTATTATGGGAGTTTTCGAAAGGAAACGTCTTCGTGCATGTATTGGTTTGTACAGAAAGCCTGAGACGGATTAGAAACATTATGTATCGAATAGAAGAATTTATCAAATTGCTGAAGTGACGAGAGTCGATATTTTCATATTGAAACTTCTTCGGAATCATATCGTAAGATCTGTGACTGTGAGTGAAAACCCTTGGATTTCACAGCCGTTCCACCCTACAGACGGGTATATTGCGACTTGCCTCGCTACTGGCTTCGTTCCTCCAGAAGTATTCGTGTTTTTGGACATGAATCGATATGTTTTTGATTCTGACGGCGTCCCAGTCATATATCACATATATCGACGGGCCACCGATAAGAAGATAAAATATCCTCCGAATTTGAGTTCATGAGACCAACAATTATAATCGAGATACTCATTTGCTAGAATCGTTGAAGCTGACCGAATTGAGACGGCGCAATCCAGGTATTGGTGGCTGAATGACAATGTCTAAATTATTCGTGTTTATTTCAAGTTTTTGTGTTTTTCGTTATTTAGTTTTTGTTTCAGCTCATTATTGCTACATTTAGTGTTGTTGTTTATTTGTGTTAAAAATTAGGGGTAGGTTAGGTATATATTGTTTATTATATTAGGTTTAGAGAAAAGGTAAAACGCGGAGGTTAGGAATATTGTGATCGAATTTTTTAGTATAACATAAAGTTTTTGGTTGAATTTTATTAGAATTAGGTTAAAACATATTAGGTGTAGGATCAAAGTTCAATGTTGTGTTTAAATTATAAATAATTTTAAGATAGTGTTGGTTGGTTTGTTCTCCTTTTTCTAATTGAAGTATATAATATGTAATAATCTTAATTAATTGGATTTGCTATAGTTTTTTTTTTAAATGTGTTTAATGATAACGTATAAATTTAGAGAGCCATTTGGGCCATTAAGTTTTTGTATGTTTATTGTTTGGAATTTGCTTTATATTCTTTGAAAATTTATACCGATTAGTATTAAATAAAGCGCTTTTGACTTTGACTTTGATACTGATCAAGATGAACACCGAGATATCGAACACAGGATTTATGTGGAACCCGTTCTAAACTACCCTCGCCAGCCATGATGTGGAAATCTTTCCAATTAAGTTTCAGGTCTTGACTGGCCTGCTGCAGCGTTGTTCGAAACAAAATTGTTTCGCACTTCGGCGCATTGAACATTTTTTGCAGATTGTTCAGAACTATTGTAGCTTTTTGGTCTGCCGTAAAGATGATCAGATCATAAGCAAACGCTACCAATAATCGCGTTGGCGAGACGTTAAAATCAAAGCCGTTCAATATCTTACGAATGAATATTGAGAAAAGCAGAGGCGCAGTAACTGTTCCCTGTTGTAGACCATTCAAGACCTTGAAGTCGCGCATTGTTGTCAGATTTTCATTAGTTACAACAAATGATTTGCCGTATAACGTATTGCACATCATGGCGCCAAAATGTCTGGGGAACCTGTCCTGAAACAGTTTAAAAACTAATCCATCTAACCACACCGTATCGAAGGCTTTCTCCATATCAATGAGATACGCTTCAACATATTATCAGTTGATTAGTTTCCAATAGATGTCTGAGGTTACTTTCGTTATCGTATGTATGGTCGAATGCCTGGCATGAAAACCCAATTGGCAATTCGGCATCAACACATATTTCTGAATGTGGGCGCTTAATGCTTTGTTTAGTATCACTTCAAACACCGTGCTGATATTAGGCAGCAAGCTGCTTTCTTCAAGATCGGAAATACCTTTCCACTTATTTGGAAAATATGAATTGCTCAACATGTTGTTGAACAATATGCAATACTTCCTAATAGCAACCTCAGGCAAATGCCGGAGAACTACATTTGGAATACCGTCAGCACCACATGAGTTCTTGTTGTTTATCTTGCCAAATATGAAACATAAGTCTTCATAGCTCGTACATTTTTTCAAATACTTAACTTGTGCTACATAAAACATAATTTGGGTTTTTTCAATTATCAAATATTTCATATTTTATTTTCTATAACGATACATTGTGTCTTCAATCAGGTGAAACGATTTCTTAATTTTGTAAAGTTAAACAGTGTGAGTGTGTCTTTATTATTCATACTTCCATTAGTGATAGCTTCCAATATAATATTTCGCAACATATCGAAATATTCATTCTAGAAACGCTTTATTAGCAGGGAAATTTTATTGTATTTAAGAATTCAATTTAAAATACTATCAATCAATGGATAAGCTATTATTTAATAAAATATTACAAAATGTTGATAAGGTTATGCTACATTCGTTATTCGGCAGTTTATATATATATATATATATATATATATATATATATATATATATATATATATATATATTTTTAAGAATTTAACTAAATTCAGTTGACAGAGGTGAGTAAGCATATCGGACGCGCTTCCATGATGTTAGTAAGTGATTATAACAAGAGTAGCCATCTAAATTGCCAGTCACTTTCAAAAATTTTATCAAAAATGACACGTTTTATGAAAAGATACGTATATAGTATGTATGTGAATACATTTTATATTGATATCATTCGCTTATCGAAACGAATGTCTAAATCATAATTGATTCGTTACACACAGCCCTAATTTTGCTTATTCCCCTCCTAAATTAGTATGTATAGTTAAATATAAGCTCTGGTAAAAGCTTCTGTATCAAGAAAGAGAGGAGAAATAAAGCATTAATATTTTCCTTCTTTCTCGTCGTAATCAAGTAGCAAAAAGATAGATAAAGCTGCTTTTATAAAGCTGTTGGTTCGCCTATAGTAGAGTAGCATTTTACATTCTCGCGTCAACCGGTTGTCATATGTGAGAGCCGGCGTTTCTCACATTAAATAATTCTTATAGGATCACTATAGCAACTTGTACTTACGTGGTTAGAAACGACTGGTGTCAATATTTCTAATTTTACAATAAGTGACTTTCTTAGTGAATAAAGTGATTGAAGTGTAATAGTGTAATCATCAAAAGATATTCTAGAATGGCATCCAAAGTTCCAAATATTACATTAAATAATGGCAGGTTAATGCCAGTACTTGGCTTAGGAACATGGGGAGTGAGTAGACATTTTTATTTTAGATATTCTTAATACTGACTCCTTATAAGAAATGTCAAGCAATTCTGCCAAGAAACAAGTTGAGAGTGTTGAAAAGATTGAAAAAAATGCAGAAATATACTTTGTTGTGGCTTCTATATTTTTGAATGTAGTTGATATGAATTATACAATCATTTCTTATCTAAAATTGAATTAATTCCTTTACTGAAATTCATGAAGCACGGTGCATTATAAAAATAATTGAAATTATAAAATGCTGCACGAAAAGATTAGGACGTGAAATCTGAGCACTTGACCTTGGCTGTTAGTACGTATTCGGTTCTGGGAAAGAGGAGCTTTAATGAGAGATACAAATATTTATTATTAACTTTGCATTCATTAAGTGTGAATGGAAATCATAAAGAATTAAAATTTTCAATGCACTTCTCAAACCTTTAATTGGTAACAAACAAGTTGAAGCCATAATTTCAAAATTAAAACTTGTTAAAAAAATTATTTGATCAATTTAGTACTAAACTAACAAGCGATAAACGTCAATTGGGTGATCATATTTTATATTTGCTTTTGTATTAAAACTAAATTAATAAAGATATAAAATCTTCTAAATTTGCTTATTCAGGCACAGAAAAAATCTAGAGTAATTACTATTCAATTCCAATTACAAGTAATTGTATTTGAGTAATAAAAAATTGCAATTGCTAACTAATGGGAATTTAAATTTTGCCTATTTAGATTACGACAGTTGTAATGGGTAATAGCTTTTCACTTAATTACTCTGAAGAATTGATAAACTAATGCGCAATTGAATATGAATTCAATTACCCATTATAAATGATAATGTAAGTTGAGGCATGCTCTCTTTAAGCTGCTGTTCAATAGTTTTGCGAATATGAGATGTCCGCCGAGTGCTAGCATGCAAGAGGATCCTTGAATATAGATGGGACAGTACATCCGCTAGTTCAACGTAAATATTCTGATGATTTTTTGAATTTGCTTGTGCAGTTGTTTACATATTAGATGTTGAGTTTCCGCTTAAATAAAATTATGAATATTGAAATTACATCTAATATTGATGATTTTACATATATTTTTAATGCAGACTTGCTGAAATATCTACTGTACATATATTGAATGGTCTTCTTGTACGCTAAAAAACGCCAATTAATTGCAATGGGAGTTGATTGAGTTATCAATTACAAAAAGAACCAATTAGTCCCAGCTCTGTCCAGGGGTAATTAGACAAACAATGCTGGTATTCTTTAAAAGTCGTCGGGCCTTGGTTTTTGGAGTGAGCAGGCTTAAATTTTGTTTGAAATTTATAAGAGTGCTTAAGAAAGTGAAGAAACTAAAACAAAGGTTGAGTGAAATTACTTAGTTTCCAAAATATCGAAAAAAGAAGTAAGTGTTCTTCTACCTGAATGCAAAAAATACGTAGAACTTACTGAAGAAAACCAAAGTAGTCATCGTGACAAAGAAAGGAGTGCCGAAGTAAGAACCATCAATATCGGTAAAGTGCTGGTTACTTTGAAACCATCACTGAAATAACTGGGTTTGATGATAGACTCGAAGCTACATTTCGGTGAGTAAATCAAGACAAGGGCTAATAAGGCTGCAAAAGGCGTATCGGTTCTCAGTCGACTTATGACCTATGCAAGCGGACCTATCTTATTAAGAAGACTTTTGTTGAGCGCCGGATAATCTGTACTAATGTACGGGTTAGACATGGGGAGCTGTACCCAAAGCGCCAGCCGCTGGGATAGAGACGAGAAGCGCTGCATATCAGACAGTATTTGAGACTGCTCATCGGACGACACGGTGGGAAGACAGTCCGCGCGCCTATCACTGATGTGAAGCCGTGGATCAATTGAATTCATGGTGAGACGGGGTTCTACCTAACCCAGCTCTTGAATGCTTGCTAGGGATTGGAAACGCCTCCCGGCGTCCTCGAAAAAATAGGTGAAGTATTCCCAGATAGTCTTATTGTACATATGCTCAAAACAGCTGAGGAATGAACCATATAGTACATTATATTCAGGCAGTTCTTACAGTGAAAAACAGCATTACTGACCATGAAATTCGATGAACAGGAGATCGAAAAATATGCATTGCTATGCGTTGGCGAACAGATGGTTCTAGTCTATTCAGTTTGCGATGGCGAGTTTCACAGTTATTTGCATTATGATCTGCTTATTTGACACGCATTCATATCTTTCATGCATTAATCAAGAATAATGGATTTTTAAGAACAGGAAGACGAGATCCTTTGTGCTAGGATGTCTCTTCCTCTAAAACTAATATTTTCTTATTAAAGCCTGAAGTTATAACACCAGTAGACAACAACAATCATTGAAATAATAACTATCTCTAGCATACTTGCTCCATTTGCTGATCCTTTCCTATAGTCGTCCAAGGTCAGCCAACTGCCCAAGACAAGTAAAGATGGTCAGGAAACTTATGATGATGACGGGAGAGCTACTGTTAAAGGCGGAGGGAACGAAAGGGAAGCAAGAGTGACAATAATCCTGCCTGCATGTGTGTCCATGTAGGAGGTGATACAGTGTAAGACTCGCATCAAAGGCACTTTGGAAAGTGACCCTTAGGCCAAATGAAGAAGTGGAAGAAAAAAGGATAAGAAAATATAGCCCAAATGACGAGAAAATAAAGACAGTTGAAGAAGTGGTGTGAAAACTGCCAGATTGTACATTTCATAGTGGGGAGTGGTCTTGGTCTTCTACTTACTGCGAGTTGGTCTTCTACTTACTGCGATCTGCAAAAAGAGGCAAGATCATCGGTAAATAAATTGTGCGATCACTAGGCAATGTAAGAGTACTGTTCAAGGGAGCCGGGTGAAGTATGTTCTAGACCATGCCGCAGATGAAAATCGTTCACATCTAAATAATTCTCGAGTTGGGATAACTTGGCCTAAATAGCTCCTGAACTAATCACTCTATTATGGGGGCTTGAGGCCTAGGAGTGAACGAAGTGGAATAAATTTTAATTCAGATACCAGAATACGCCAAAGTGAGAAAAGAGCGTGAAATCAAGGCCTGGATTCCTCCACACCGTTAGAGGTTAGAAAAAGTAGATGACGCTGCTTGTATCACTAACTGACTAAGCTCCATAATACCAAATACCTGTCCACTGTTGATATTACACGTTTACGGGTACCTAAAGAAGTCACAACCTTTCATAGCGTTTATTATTGCAGGTTGGGTTTTATTTCAATGCAATATCCAAATGTCAATCGACCGCTGCTGGAGCCATATGCGTTCTTCATCTGGAAATATTCTCAGTTACTAGAATCTTCATCAACCCAAGGCAAGCAGTCAATTTCGTCTGTCAACCCACAACGCAAACAATCCTCTAATACTACTCCTAATAAGCCACATTACGCCAACAACCTTTTCTTCCAGACACGATGAAGGTAACGATGGTCTCGATAAGTCAAATGGGTTTCCAAGAGATACTCAAATATATTTTGAGACTACGAATGATTATCAAAAATTAAAGTTCCGACGGAAAAAATCCTATACTACCATACTATATATACTATTACTTTTTTCGCCTGTATGGTCTATAAAAGAACTCATGTAATATATGACAGACTAAAGTCTGCGCTGAAGTTCTGTATATTCAAATTGGAAAATATCAGGTCAAAATTAGCCTCTTACCCAAATCAGACAGTCAAATACTAACCATAAAATTAGCTTGCCATTTCACTCGCCCGGTAATAATGTATGCCTACGAAATGGCCTCGTTTGCCATAATTGCTAAGAGTTTCGACATTTTTGCATCTGTCATGCCCAGAATAGTTGAGCAATATGCGATGGAAATCATTATTTTTTTATAAAGGAGAGCGAGAGGAAAGTCAATGTGCATCGAGTACCATGGTGGTTTCCCAAGGAGCTCAAAACAAGTTGAGTAAGCAGCAGAGTGCTCCTATCAGAAGGGCCTTGTAACCATCCTTAGAGTCCGAAACAATTTTTCTGATAGCATTAATCGATGACGAATTATTCATCCAATAATTGTATAATAAATCCTTCAAATTGGTGCAAAAGCACAGAGTTTCTTTCATAAGGAAATAACACCCGCTATTTTGTTTCAGCTTAAAGAATTTTTCTGAATGCTCGTCTAATTAAACATATTCATATTAAACACTATTCCTTAAATTTTCATGAAAATCAGAAGGAAATTAGAGTGCCTAGGAAGACAATAAAAGTGCCTTGGAATAAAATAAAAGTTTCCCTCGAAGAAAATAAAAGTACCTGGTGCCAATTTGAAATATATATCAACCATCAACACGTTTTCTTGTTGTTGTAATTCCGTTTAATTGATGTAGCCATAACTCACTTGATTAAAATCCGATTTCTTTAAAATTTCGTGAACAAAAGATCTCGTATCAATCTACAAGAAGTTTAAGGGTAGCGTTTTGATTTTATGAAAGAAGACGTAAAACCTACAAATCATACAGTTGAGTGAATTTCGATCTCTGAGATATTTGTTTTCCTTGTAATCATAAAGACCCACGTCTGTGATTTTTTTTCTGATTTTTCGGCTCAAAGGTGTCCAATAGCGAGCAGGGGGGTGGACAAAATATTTTCGTACAATTTACGTCCCCCTGGACCTCCCCTAGATATGGATGCATAAAATGACATTTTTTTTACAGATTTTAAAAGCTTTAATAAAGAACTTTTATTTGATGACCTTTCATTAAAAATTTTTGAAAGGCTACTTCGTTAATGGGGGGGGGGTGTGAATTTTGCAAAGCCCTGAAAATATGGGGAATTTTTACTTGAGATTGTAACAACACCACAGATTAAATAGTCACCAAAAACAAATGACTCAAAATCCGCTTCAATCTCAAAACCAATTAAATGTTATTATCATCGTGACTAAAGCCCCCGTCAAATCTTGACCACATTAATAAAATTCCTTCTTCCTTTCAAAGGTATTCAGAACTTCTTCAGACGTCTGAGTCAACGACCTGGTATCGGTTACAGAACAAAATATGCGTCTGTTGAATATTTTCTCGGTGTGAAACGATGTTTCCCCGTGAACGTGATGAAATTTCAGGATAAATAGAACCGAAAAGATTTCTTTATCAGCTAGTTGATCTTTCATTTCGCCCAGTTCATTTGCATCTTCCACCAGGTCTATCCCTGGGTACACCTGAAGGGTGATTCATAACAAGTGTACACATGTGAATGGGCCTTAACTCTTATTTATCACCAACTTCAGGTCCATATATTGACAGATTATGACAGTTTGGTCTTTTACAATTCTAACCATGGCGTCATACACATCAGCCGAACGTTTTATTATTCTTAAAACTTTTTACAAAAATAATGAATCGCCAGTGCAAACATTTCGCGCTCTACGTGAATTTTTCGGTCCACCCATAAATTGACAGGCGAGATCGTGTGATTTGACTCCTTGTGACTTCTTCCTTTGGGGATTTCTGAAGGATCGTGTTTATGCTGATGCTCCCCAGACTACTGAAGCATTAAAAAACAATATTCGTGCCAACATACGCCTAATAACGCCGGAAATGTGCGAAAATGCCATCGAAAATTACAATCATCGTTTCAGCAGCACGAGGTGCACATATGCCCGAAGTAATGTTTCATATTTAATTGTAAGGGGCCAAATTGAAATATATAAATAAACATTACAGCTCAATCTTGTTATGAATCACCCTTTAGTTGTTTCTATTTTTGATGGCGTCTCCTATCTTTATGTTTTGTCATAACTAACGGACATAAGAAATTCTTATTTAGATCAAACACTAAAAAAGAGGCTAGAGTAGTATCGAAAGCTGTCTGCTTTTTTTGGAATAATATAATTAACTCCTTATTTCTACATAATATGCAATTTATTTGGTGTGGAAACACATTTTTTCGTAAGAATTGTTATAGAATTGCATGAGAATTGATAAGCTTTAGCATTTGATCTGTTAGTGATCGACCCCGTGGTCACAAAAAGGTGATTATTAATGACATTGAACAATTTTTCTGATATCTCAATGTAGAATGCAGACTCAAACAACAATCAAAGTCAAAAACCATTATCAGTAAAGATGAATATTTTCAAGATCGCAGGAAAATTCAAAAGCACTTTATTTCAATATAAAATTTAATGTTAAAAACACAAAAAAAAAATCAATTAAATTTTAAAATGTTTAGAATATGAATTGATAAAGTTATATATAAATAATGACGGCGTAAAAAAACAAAAGCGCTTAATACTTCGTATACTTTAGAGAACAGAAAAAAATTAAGGGAGAAATTAAAATATATTACAAAATATTGAATATTAACCTGTACTATTGCAAATAAAGAGAAAAAGTTGAGTAGACAGTAATATGCTGCTTAAAATAGATACAGCGGTGTTCTAAAGAGGAAATACCAAAGATACAATACAAACGAACATCAAAGTAGCAATGAAAAGTGCGAAATTTTAACAGGAGAAATCTGGTAAGCTTACGCTAGACAGATTCTATAGAGAGAAAGTGAGATGACCAGACTAGGAAATAGTATTCATGGGTAGGATAAACAAAGCTTATATATAAGAAGAATTAGAACAAATGTAGGAAACACGTAACATTAAGGTAAGAATAATTTTAGTTTAGAGTTTAAGGTAACTCCAAACCCTTGATAAGAGTTGCGGTTCAAACGTATTGTTTGTAAAAACTTTAAAACACAAAACGGTGGGTTTAAAGGAAAATGATACATGAGTACATTTGGAAATATTAAGAGAAGCTTATAGGAATTAAAAGAATGAATAAAAGAATCTGGTTAAGTCGACAGTATATCTCGGTCTACATGGGAGGCAACAAACTCATCTTTATCATTATTTGCGTAAAAAGACAGGAATCGTTAATGACCGAGGGGAGGTCATTAACAAAAATGACAACAGATGACAAAGATTTGTTTTTTAAATTCTAAAAGCGCTATATTTCATCAAGAATTATAAATTTTATGAAAACAATAACCTCATTTCAAAAACATTAAAATAATCAATAAAATTGTTGTCTTACTTGGCACTCCAAATTTAAACAATATTACAATAAAAAAATTAATCCAGATTGGACCCTTGAGGGCACCACTAGACGAGACCCATGGGGAACAGACATGCCCATCCAATGAGGCTGAACATAACCGACTGTAGAGGTATGATAAGAACCACGGGAGCAGAAAACCGAAAACCTTAACATGTTTTTATCAAAATATTATGATTGACCGAATCAAATGCCTTAATGAAATAAGGAACAAAGTAGAGACATCGTTACAACGATGAGTTGTATGAACTACGAGTATTTAACGAACCACCTGTATCTGCTTGCGTCAACTTACGCAAATTACAATGGGTCGGCCATGTAGAAAGAATGGAGGAAAACAGGCTACCCAAAAGAACATTAAACGGTAGAGCCTAAGGTAGAAGTCCAGCGGGAAGACCGAGGACTCGATGGGAAGACATGATCTAAGCTGATCAACTGGCGAAAGAGGTCGCATAACCGTGATAATTGGAGGAGATTTATCCTGGAGGCCAAGGCTCGGCTTGGACTATCGCGCCATAGATGATGATGAATCAAATGCCTTAGATTAGTCAAAGTATAGGGTTTGTACTTAAAGTCGGCACTCCAGAGTTCCTGCTACAACACTAGAAAATTCTTTAAGATTAATCGCCGACGTTTGACGAACCCATGTTGCTCTGGAACCAAGTTATTTTGTACTACATAGAAAAGTTACTGTTTTCTTGCACTGTATAGTATCGCGTGACTGAAAATTGATTAATAATTTTTTAATCAACCGAAACTAATGAAAAACCCCCCTAAAATTTCAAAGCTTATTACAGAATCTAATTCATATTATTTCCGAAGTTTCGAGGCGTCTCGTTATCGTATCAACGGGTGATAATATTTAGAATACCTCCTGTGCACAGTTTATTTGTAGAAATATATTATAAGCCTTAAGAAATCTGCAGATAAGATTACATCATTATCATTCTCAATAGAGGCTACATACCATTAGCCACATCAAAAAATTTAAGGGTTAACATGTGACGCTTAGGATAATCTTTAATTCATTTTCTCCCCACCATTTTATTAGTGTATATGAAGATATTGAGATACTCAGTAAACTCAAAAGCTAGCAGATTACAATATAGTATGGAAAATTACATTGCGTTGCCGTCTCTGCAATCTTTATAACCAGTCACAACTGGCATGCAGACTATTATTGTTGTTGATATTAACTTTAGTTGCAAGTTTATCTTCTCTCCCTTAGCTTCTCAGCCAACTCTGTTTCTTCTTAATGCAGTATAAATTTGTTGACAATATACCCAAATGTGTGTCATGTCTACATGACGTAGCTATGAGTTATTATTGTAAAAACAATATATTTCATTAATACAATACACCGTATCATGATTTCTTATAGTAATCAACCGCTTCAATGCTAGCGGTCGTACAAGTAGTTAACAGATTGAAGGATGCTTGTTGATACTATTGACAATCTTATTGGTATGCCAGAGTTATTAATGATGGTCTTATCAAAGATATTGGCAATATGTTGGACTATCTGTTTAAGGTCATGATCTGTAATTATGAGATGAATGCATAGCAATTAGTTTGTGGTTACTGGGTGAGTAATCAGATCTGGTCTGTTGACTTTCATTTGCCACCGTCATTGCTCGATTTGATTGAAGATAACTTTCATGGATTTTACACATTCTCTGTTATTTTTTATGTGCATTGCATCATGCTCCATTTAAAATTATTTTTTCTTGGAGAACAATGGTTTGAGTTGATACAATATTTCTGTAAATAAACATGAACTAATTATACTAGCAAAGCTTGGAGTAAATAATCGATAGCATAATTTGCAGAAATATTGAAAATGTAATGTGAGAGAACTCTTTTAAATTTTATTGAAAACCTGCCCCTAAGAGTGAAATACTACATCAGTTTCAAAGAAAGCATATCTAAATTAATTCACTTCCGATTACTAGAAGCATATATCTCAGCTTATACTCTAGGATATTATTTATTAGAGCCTATTGTAAACTCTTCTTTTAAACCTTTTATTTCAGTCACCAAAGGGTGAAGTTGCCACAGCCGTTAAACATGCTTTCGACATTGGGTATCGTCACATTGATTGTGCCCATGTCTATGAAAACGAACATGAAGTTGGTGAAGCAATTACAGCTAAAATCAAGGAAGGAGTGATTAAACGTGAAGATATTTTCATTACCAGCAAATTATGGAATACATTCCATAGCCCAAAATTAGTACGACCAGCCTGTGAAACAAGCTTAAAAGCCTTGGGACTGAAATATTTAGATCTCTACCTAATCCATTGGCCAATGGGCTATGGAGAAGGAGGATCTCTTTTCCCACGTGATGCTGACGGCAAAGTCGCATTTTCTGATGTTGATTTTGTTGATACATGGAAAGCTATGGAAGAATTAGTTGATGCAGGATTAGTGAAATCAATTGGTATTTCGAATTTCAACAAAAATCAGACAGAACGTGTACTAGCCAATTGCCGAATTAAGCCAGCCGTGAATCAAGTTGAATGCCATCCTTATTTGAATCAAAAGAAATTAATGGAATATTCAAAACAAAAAGGCATTGCAATTACAGCTTATAGTCCGTTGGGATCACCCAATCGTCCGTGGGCTAAGCCTGATGATCCTAGATTGCTGGATGATCCTAAGGTTGGTATAAAGGACTTTTAAATCAATTTAAAGTATTTCTAAAATCTTAATTTCTATACTTATAGCTCCTAGAAATTGCCAAGAGATACAACAAATCCACCGCACAAATTTTAATCCGCTATCAAATCGATCGTGGAAATATTGTCATCCCTAAATCTGTGACACCAAGCCGCATTGATGCTAACTTTGATGTTCTCGATTTCCAATTGACCAAAGAAGATTTGGCTAAGATTGATACGTTCGATAACAATGGGCGTTTGGTAGCAATTGGAGAGTAAGTTGTTCAAAACAAATTTTAAAACTTTTCAATTATTTACTAATTTCTATCCTACAGTGCAAAGGAAAGTAAATATTATCCTTTCCATGATGAATATTAATTTTCTTGATTTGAAATTAATTTACGAATGATCTAAAACTGAGTTGGTGAGTAGAATTTTTTTTTCAGAAAGTTCATAGTTTTATTTAATTTTGGTGAATCACGGAAAACGGGTTTAATTATGAAAAAAAAAACTATTGTAATAACTTCCTATGTGACAATCTAATATCAAAATTAATTATTTGGAAGCACAGAATAGATATACCCAGAAGGTAAGCTTTGCACTTCACTCAAATCAATCACGCGGCTTCGGGTATTATTGCTGGGTTTTCGTTTAAAACAAATTTTTATATGGGACTATAAAATCCGCCAAATGAGCGAATATTTTTTGGAGCTTTCCTTCTGCCTATATCTATTCTGTACTTTGAAGTTACTACAGCAATAGAAGACAATTTTGGATATTTAAAAATGAAATAATTTGTTATCGCCTCAAGATAGTTGCCTAAACCCTTAGTTATTTAAAAAAACATAAAAATATCTAACTCTAAATTTTTTCTCTATTTCAGAGTCAGCGGACCCGACCATTTCATCATTATCACCTATCATTTCGAGTGGTAAACTATAAGCCATACAAATTTTGAGTGCATTATTTCACAAAACAAAAAGGATGACAGGAAATGATTGGCCTTAAAATTTATCACAGTTCTCATTGATATTAATATAATCATCAAACTAATAATATTAATTGTTAATAAAATATGGAAACAAAAGTATTTCTCATAGAAAACATGACTTTCAATTTTTTTTATTTCAATCGTTTTTTGATAAGGAAAAGCGTGTTTAAGATTAATAGCTGGTTATGTAATACTATAAATATTATCAGCAATTAGATTTTGTGCTGAGAAATATTTCTGATTGATCTGTTTGTCTTTGAGCATGATAAGAATAGTTTGTGGGTAGATTAGGTTGTTGTAGGTTAAGTAATAGTAGATTGAAGGGTGCAAGCTAGGGAAAGGATTAATTTACGGTGTTTTAAGTTGCCAGTTATTAGTTGAATTGAGCCAAATACTGAGGAACGAGTTGTATGTCTTATAAAATGTGGGCAAGGTTATTTCTCAAGTTTTAGTAATTAAAGGTTTACTTTTTTCAGCATGAATCGCATTTTAACGAGTTTTCTTCCCATTATTGTCTTTTTTTAAGTGAGGTTGAAACGAGATCTAGTTTCAGTTTGTACCTTAATGAAATAATTTGACTAGCTACAGAAGTAAGGAGTCTTTCTACTCTTCGAAAAACGTATTGAAGATGTTATTGACTCAGGGGACATTTATTCTTAAAAATTCTGGATTGTCAAGGATTTTCGTAAATTTTTAATTTTATGCTGTCTGCAGGACTAGAAGTCGAACAGTTCCTCATTCGAGCCACTTCTTTTGCAAGGATATTGGTTTGAAAGATTTGGTGATCAGTCTCTATATTATTTTGCAGCACAAGCACAGATTGGTACCGGTTATTTAGGCAGCTTAACCCTGTATTTATGCACATAGCCAGATTTAAAAGCTTACTTTAATTTCTGGGATACGTCACTACATTGGTGGGGTTCTATAATGCCACCAAGTTGATAAAGGTCCTGGTGTTTTCAGTATTATACGCAGTGTATCTTGGAGTGAATTCTAGGACCTTATCAAAGTTGCTTCAATTTAGATCCACGATGTTGAAGCGGCCGTAAAACATAGAGCCCGATATTACATCCATTACCTCCAAAATAATGGCAGCGACTCTAGTTAGCCAAGCAACATTTTTCATCGTATATTTAGAGAGGCTTGCGTAGGCCCGATTTTTGTCTCATCGCATCGACTCTGATTCTAATCGACCTAACGTCACACTATGTTGTGTGACCAACATAACGTTATGCTGTCTTTGGGAGTAATAGAAGAAAGCCAGAGTTCGCGTTCTCCCGTGGCCTCAGTGCAAAAACCCAGCATGGTACGTCTCGATGCTAGATGCCTTAACGTGCTGATCATTGAAAACGCCTAAATGCTGCCATTGATTAGATTATTGGCTTATTGGTTGCAAAACACTAGGTGCACTACTAGACGGGTCCAAAAGCCCAGATTTTGGTAAATTACATTGGATTTTTTAGTCGTGTTGTTTAGCATATGTTATGCTCCCCAAACAATGTGTCAGTTTTGCATCAACTGTAGGACAAGGCTTTTATTTATCTGGATAACATACTAGTTACAACTTCAACATATAATGAGCTCTTGAGAACTGTTGGAGAATTGCTCAGGAACGCCAACTTTAGGTAGGGACGTAAATTACAGAAGCTTGATGGGTGTGACTTACTTTAATATACTACCTTCAAGAGCCATATGCATTGTATTTTAAGCAGTTTCAACTAGGTGATCAGCTTTTCTCACTTTCAGTTTTGCCACCTTTACCAGTTTTACGTTTGAGATCTTGTGTGCTCTATCCTTTCCCTTCTGATGCAACGGCTTTCATCAGAGAAGGATCAGAAGTTTTTATATGTGATGTTGACATTTGTCTTAAAAGCGAAATTTTTGTATAACTCGAACTAGAGTAGCTTGATCGACACTCAGTAAAAAAATTTCAATGAAATTATAAATGCTCGGGACATTTAGTAACGTAGTGTATGCGTGATGTTTTGTAGAGTAGCAGCGGCAGAGTTGTGTGAAACACAACATAAGTCATTTCACGTGAATTGTAGTTTCTGCTCTCCTTTGTTTTTTTTTGCGATAGAATTTCACTACGAGTCCCGGTAGAAATACCTGTAAGGCCAGAAAATCGCATTTCGGTGGAATATTTTTGAAATTATGAAGCCCGGAATGCTCCAATGCGTCTCGCTTTCGTCTGCCTATGAAAACTTAACTTCGGTTTTCTCACTCACCTCAGTGATTTCGGTTTAACGTAGTTTAGATATTTTTGATAAGAGACGAATAGTTGCTTATTGCTCGAAGGAAGGAACAATTATGAAATCCGTATACGTATAAATAAATTACATTATTTTTATTAGCTAATATTACAGCTCGCTACTCAAGGTCACTGAACATTATTACACTTCTAATATATATATATATATATATATATATATATATATATATATATATATATATATATATATATATATATATATATATATATATATATTTATATATATTGTCGCGTGTTATGGTTCGCGGCCAATAATTTTAATGTTCCGGGAAAGTGAAAACGCAATGTCTTTTAATTTAAGTTAAGAGTTTATTTAATTACAAAAATGCACAATAATCAGTTTAACACTTTCACTAATTTTAATTTTCACTAGTCTAACACTTGTCCATAAATTTCTTATCGCAATTGACTTCTAAATCACTTCACTATTACGAAAATCACTTTTCTATTGCTCGAACAATATCGCTTCCCACACACTATCGCAGTTCTTATCGCGGTCGAATGAATGATTCCCCCCGTTCATTCAGCTCGCCTTTATATAGGGTCTCTAATCATTCAACTCAGTTCTCGTACATTTGTGAATTAGCGGGAACATTCCAGCAGCGTGATGAATGGAGCAGTGACTCACTTTCAGATGTTGATCATGCTTGTTTGGTTCTCGTGGTTTCGAGTAAATTCGTTTTGATGTTCTTAATGGTTGTGAAAACAATTGCGACAGTAGCTCGCAGAATTATTTGTACATGTAACTATATATATATATATATATATATATATATATATATATATATATATATATATATATATATATATATATATTATATATATATATATATATATATATATATATATATATATATATATATATATATATATATATATATATATATATATAAATATTTCTACATCTACATTTGTTTTACTTTTCCTCAGAAAATAAAGTATTATCTTAGAAACACGGTATCTAATGGCAGTACGGCGTACCTCGCACAACTGTAGGACGTGTCTTGATGCCGCCGCAATCTGCTGCTAAGAAATTCGCGCGTCAGATTAGCTACTACAAACCCCGTGCAATCATGAGTTTCACTGTCAAATGGGGACACCCGACAACAGGTCTACGATACTACAATGGCCATCACCTCTCATACCCGAGCAAATCATTTTCCCCTTTTATCAATGTCCAATTTCAGCGGGCAAAGTGTCCCAAATGACTGCAAGCTGGAAACTCGTGTTCTCAAGAAAGGACGATTCAGTGGTGATTGACATATTTCTGCGGGGAGAGGAACACACGTCAGCATTAATCTAGGAGAAGACCTACGCTTCATAGCACGACATGCCCATGCTCGTAGAATCAACCCCAAACTATGATTGGCACGCATTACATCAAGCCGTGCTCAGGGAATTTACCCCTGCCAAGAGCGCTGCCATCTTGACGTAGAAGCTCCATAGCAGGCGTCAACGGGCTCATGAGACAGCAGACGACTACTATGAAGCATTGTGCTGTTGAAAGGAGCGTTCCGTCAGGTATATGGCGGAGGAGGACTTCCTAGAGATGTTCCAGGAAGGAATTCGCCTGACGTGTCGGGAGCAAATGGCGTATGCTCCACACAGTACTGTCCATGTGCTTCGTTCTTTGGCAACAGCGATAGAAGCTATCTGCCAGAACCAGTCCCGACCACCTGTGAACGAGCGCAGCAATCATGGAGACGACAGAGTTGTCCTTTCATCTCGGAAGCCACTATGGACTTCTCTTCACTACCACTATTGATTTTACCTTTTGAACCATACCTAGACTCTGGGGATAGCAAAATTATTCCGAAACACACTAAAGGGGACTACCCGGACGTGACAGAGGTCGACGGGCTTATACAGAAGGCCCGTATCACCAACTGCTGGAATCGCAAGCAGCCCGGCCATCGCTTCACAGCATGTCAGGTTGAACCGACACACTTATGCTATTGGTGCGGCAAAGCAACCATGTATGCCCCGGGCTTTACAGAATGCAAGACGCGAAAAAACCCTACACAAAATTCCCCGAGGGATTTCCAAGAGCGCCTCACCCCTGATTCACATCAGACAAGCGGATTGCTGAAGGATATGACGATTGATGAAAATCTACCGACTAACGTTGAATGCCATGCAGATTAATTTAAAGCACTCCAAATGTGCTTCAGATAGACTCAAGGACTTTCTCAGGGAGAAAGACCTTCATCTCACTTTAATACAGGAGCCCTGGGTTAGAGAATCATCTATGGAAAAACTCCCTGTAAAAAATTACCTTTTTATATCTTGTGCACTCCGATCGGCAGGCCTGAAACTTGCATCCTGGCTGAGAGGGACATAAACGTTTTGTACTATCCTGATTTCAGCTCTGGAGATTTAACAGTGATTAAACTGGAGACTGCCTACGGGAGAGTGACTGAGCATCGCCTGAGCTACGACAATTAATTTCAAATGTATTACGAAGGGGGCCAATGTGTTCATAGGATGCAATGTCAATGCATATTTCGCTTTGGGGGAGCAGGGAAACTAAAGAAGAGTTGAATCCTTAGATGACTTTATTGACAATAATATCTCTGTGTGTAATAAAGGCAATACTCCAACCTTGATTTCTCCAAGCTCGTAGGCGTGTACAGGTTAGAGAATTGGAAAGTGTCTAGTTTGTGATTTTTCTTAAACCACAAATGGACACCGTTCAAAGTTGACTTAGTGAAAGAAGCACCAAAGCCCGTCAAGAGTCCTAAAAAATAGCCTAGAGGAAATTTAGACAGGTTTTTAGAACTGTTATATCAATATTAACAGGAAAATGATCAAAAAACTGCATAATAGAATAGAGATGATCGAGGAAGCTATGGGAGCCGCCGATAAAGTATCATGTCTAGTAAAGACGGCAAGAAGTCTACTCCTCCGTGTTAGAAAGAGAAACTAGTGAATCTCAGGAATCTAACTAGAGAAATCTTTAACCTTTGCCACAGTACTATCGCACACTCCTTGCCAAATAAAGTGATCATGGTTGCGACTAACTATTTGATCCATAAGATGAGTCTTATGAAGTATTTGGCGGTGCATTTTCCATCCAGAGCAGAGTGGAAGAACTGTGAAGTGTCGGAGGGCTACACACAAACCTTCATCGATGGTTCGAAAATGGAAGGCAGAGTTGAGGCAGGATTGTTTTCGGAAACCCTCAATGTCTTCCAAACCTTTCCCCTACCATACTTCGCCAGTGTCTTCCAGGCGGAGGTGCTAGCTATTTGAAAAGCTTCCGGTATACTGAAAAATCGTTCATATAAATGGCGTTGCTTTTTGCCAGCCTGCTCGGCTTCTTTGCTCAGCTATCACAGATTCTAAGCGGGTAGAGCAGTGTCGGGAAGCTTTGGTCTCTGCGTGCAGTCTGTTTCCAGTTCTTTCCTGGGTACTCGGACATAGACACATAGAGGGGATGAAAAATTGGCCACATAGAGTTTTTCTTTTGGGTCAGCGGCTAGTATACCGTTCGGCGTTTTAAAGGGAGCAATCCTTTCAAACAACGAACTCAAGATGGGTAACCTAGCCACCTGCGATGCATGAAGAAGGACATGGCCAAGTTAATACAGCACCAGTGTAGGTGAACTCCATAGTATATCTTGCAAAGTAATATTCAGTGTCGTGGTTGTTAGTACAGGCCCTTAGCCTATTTGCCAAAAAAGTTATTATATATAATATTATATATTGCCGTAGTTGTAATTATGTGAACGAAGAGGAAACGGTTGTTTACTTCCTCTGTAATAGTCCCGCCCCAGGTCAAGCAGTGAACACAGGTTGGATTTAATTAAGCCTCCAGGTTGAAAAAAAGCAATCCGCAGCCACTGTAATTAATCAGCATTTGTATTTTGTCTAAATACATTACTGATTAAGGACTCCAAACATTTATTGTTTGATAATTTCAATTTCATACAAATAATCGGAGATGCTACTTAGGGAACAACATTTTCAGTGATTAATCTCGACTTCAACAACAAACTCAGCGGTAGGCGTATTCAGTGGACATGAAAAAGATAATCGTCCAGAAATGAGAAATGTTAACGCCTTAAAGGTCGTTCGAGATAGAATATGGAAGCTACAGTCCTTCAACGTGAATTATGTATATTCTACAGCATTACCATGTAACAGTTGAAGCGATATTCTTTGAAGGTTAGCAAATTTAAGCAGCTTTTTTGATACGACGGTGAATATGAACCAGATAAATTATTTGATTTAAACTGAATGCAAATACGAAAGTAATACGGGGTACGGCTGAACCCATTAAACAGCGTGCGACAAAACGAATATGGAAGTTTGAGGAGTTATAATAAATAAATCTGGATAAACAGAGAAAGCATGTTATTTTCACTGATAGTTGTTCATACCATTTCATATTCAATAAAGTTTGAAAAAAAATTCGTCAAGATGGCGGCCGTTGGTAGCATTACACATTTGGAAGTGATCTCTGAAGTTTTAACTAGCTCGTGTACACATATCGTGAGGTATAGCGTTCACTTTATCAAAAGTCTGCTCATGTAACTCTGGTAGGTTATGAGAGCCATGTGTATATTTTCTTAGCGTGCGAAAAGCTTCTCCTAATTTTTCTACGTATGGCCGAATTATGTTCATAGGAACGGCGTTGTTGCGCGAAATGGTGAGCCGTCGTAGAAAAGCTCTTTGCGTTACGATCACAGTGTAGTAAACCCGAAATTGAATAAAAGATGAGCTTTACTTAAATATCTAAAATATGAATATTCATTATCTGATCTGAACAAGAGTGAAGGTATGAGTGAAACGCGAACTGTAGGTGAGAGCGAGAAATGAGAATATGTATGTTGAGTAATGTTTCCGACATACCTCCCCCTTTAAATTCGGTGGTATTTTGAAGCCAAGGAGATGGTACGCCTTTGGTGCTGCATTCGGAATGTCATATTTCAGATTGAGCAGGAACTTCTAAAGGATCGTCATGTTTGAAGCTGCTGTCATCCGATGTCGCTATCATTTCGCTGCTGCTCTTCCCTTTGTTGCAAGGTTTTCGAAGCATCTTGCGGAACAATTTCTGGTTCATTGTTGTCGGTCTATTCGGGAATCTCGGAGCTTGTTCAACCCATTTTTCGTATGTCGATATTGGAGTTGGTTTGAGTGAGCTTTGACGATGCAGTTATTGTCGTGTATGTCAATCCTCACCATGTAGTTCACAGCGCCGAGCTTTTGCTTAATGACTAGCGAAGTCCAAGTCCATATTTTGGCTGAACGAAGCTTGAATAAGACGTCTTCGTGAATGTGGAACTCCTCCCACTTGAGTCCATGATGACAGATAAATTGCTCTGCCATGCCGTTAGCCTGTTCAAATACGTTTTCCGGTTGATTTTCAAGCAATCCAATCGGATTTTCACTCGACGATTGATGACGAGTTTTGAAAGCGATTTCATGTGCCGAGATTGAATGAAGGCGTATCTTGATAGCATGTAAGGAATCCGATGTATCAATAGGACCAAGAGCGCATACCGAGCATTTTAGTGTCAGCTGTTGCACCATAGAGAACTATCCGACCGTTACTCATTCGCTCGTCTCATGATCCATAGGATGGCCGCCATCCACCGCCCACTCCCCGCTTCTGTCGGTTTCTCAACTCCTACCTACCTATTCCCAACATGGATTTGGGTAGACAGCAATATCTCAGTTCACGATTCCATTGAACCATGTGTAAATTTGTATTTGCGACAGGCTCTCTAAATGGTTCTGCCTTTTCGTTACATTTGAAATTTTTCACTCCGTCAGTAAAGAAGTTTAACTTCGTCAGTTTGTGCATGAGAGGGTCCAGAAAAAGGGTACGAAAAATGCGAATTACCTTTGCTGCAAAAAAATCACAGAGGTAGATAGATCTTTATGAGTACAAGGGCAACAAATACCTTAGAAATCAAATTCACTCACCTTTGTAATAGTATGATTTGTGAATTTAAGATTTTCCCGCATCAAATCAAAACGGTACTCGCAACATTAAATTAATTAATTTCAATGTGTTCAATTGCCCGAGCATTCAGGAAAAATATTTAAGCTGATGCAAAATGGCAGCTTTTATGTGCATAACTATCAAAGGGATGATTTCTTCCTCATTCCAGTTCAACATGAAAATCATCGGTTGAATTTCAAAAAAACAGACTGGGGAAAGTTTCAAAAGAAGTTTAATCGGGAGTACCAGAAGCAATGTCCCCCTTCTGATGGTGGCAACTCTTACTCAATGGTTCCTTATAACAGGAATCTAACTAACGATGAAATAGTTGTCTATTTATCGAAGTTAGAGAAGCTGACGTTGGAAACGATTGAGAAAGACGTTCCCAAGATTAAACATCGAAACAATATGGAGGGATATGAAACACCAACCATCGCAAGGTTAAAACGATTGAAAAGCCTTCTTCTCACACGCGTCAACAATATTTATCGACGATTTTTGGACTACAACCATCCCTCGTTGGCTTTGTTGAAATTACATCTGAAGAATGTCCGGAACTTAATCCGTTCATACTTCAGGAGTGAGGTCAGCAATCAATGGACGGCGTTTTCGCGAAAGTGAATAGCATATTCCGCAAGACGTCTCGAGTGAAGGTATCGAATCTTGAAGTCACTAGTGATGAGATAAATCTTCTCGATAGGGCTGGTATCGAAATTGATAGTACGACTCCGGATAGAAATGGAAACAGGATTATATGTGAAGGGTTGGATAAACTTGACCTGATTGGAACACATTTTGAATTGGTTCATGTACCAAACCCTGAGAGAGGGAACGAAATATTTTCAGAGGTCGTTGAAGCAAAAGTTTCCGACTTCAAATCAAGCCTGAACGGCCAATCAATTCTTCATTTCAATGAAACATTAACATCTGACCTCATACCGAGCTTGAATCTTATTGATTATTTTGTCAGCTATGAAGACTTGTGTTTCATATTTCGCAAGATAAACAACAAGAAATCATGTGGTACTGATGGTATTCCAAATGTAGCTCTCCGACATTTGCCTGAGGTTGCTATTAGGAATTATTGTATATTGTTCAACGACATGTTGAGCAATTCATATTTCCCAAATGAGTGGAAAAAGGCTAAGGTATTTCTGATCTTGAAGAAAGGAAAAGAATCTTCATGCCCTAAAGGCTATCGCCCAATCAGCTTGCTGCCTAACATCAGCAAGGTGTTTGAAGTGATACTCAACAGAGCATTAAACGCCCACATTGAGGAAAATGAATTGATGCCGAATTGCCAATTTGGGTTTCGTGCCAGGCATTCGACCACATATGCAATAACGAAAGTAACCTCAGACATCTGTTTGAAACTAAATGATAGACAATGTGTTGGAGCATGTCTCATTGATATGGAGAAAGCTTTCGATACGGTGTGGTTAGATGGACTTATTTTTAAACTCCTTCAGGACAAGTTCCCCAGACACCTTGTCGCCATGATGTGTAATAATATGTTGTACGGGAAATCGTTTGTTGTAACTGATGGAAATCTGACAACAATGCGCGAGTTCAAGGTCTTGAATGGTCTACAGCAGGGAACAGTTACTGCGCCTCTACTCTTCTCAATCTTCATTCACAAACTATAGAACGGCTTTGATTTTAACGTCTCGCCAACGCGATCAGTGGTAGCGTTTGCTGATGATCCGACCATCTTATACGGCAGACCGAAAAGCTACAATAGTTCAGAGAAATCTCCAAAAAATGTTCAATGATCTACAGCTGTACACTGACAATTGGCGAATGAAAATCAATGCGCAGAAGTGTGAAACAATCTTGTTTCGGACAACGCTGCAGGGAGTCAGTCAAGACCTGAAGCGTAATTGGAAAGATTTCCACATCATGGCTGGCGAGGATAGTTTAGAACGAGTTCCACATAAATCCTGTGTGCGATACCTCGGTGTTTATCTCGATCAGTATCTGTACTATACTGAACATATGAAAATCATGTTAGTAAGGCACTAAAAGTAGTCATGGCCCTACGAACGACATATGGATGTCAGATCTGGTACAACCAGAGTGCTAGTACTATGGAAAAATTAAGATTTTTCGAAAGGAAATGTCTTCGTGCATGTACTGCTTTGTACAGAAAGCCTGAGACGGATTGGAAACATTATATATCGAATAGAAGAATTTATCAAACTGCTGAAGTGACGAGAGTCGGTATCTTCATATTGAAACTTCTTCGGAATCATATCGCAAGATCTGTGACTGTGAGTGAAAACCCTTGGATTTCACAGCCGTTCCACCCAACAGACGGGTATATTGCGACTTGTCTCGCTACTGGCTTCGTACCTCCAAAAGCATTCGTGTATTTGGACATGAATCGATATGTTTTTGATTTTGTCGGCGTCCCAGTCATATATCACATATATTGACAGGCCACCGATAAGAAGATAAAATATCCTCCGAGTTTGAGTTCACGAGACCAACAATTCCAATGGAGATACTCATTTGCTAGATTCGTTGAAGCTGATCGAATTGAGACGACGCAATCCAGGTATTGGTGGCTGAATGACAATGTCTAAATTATTCGTGTTTATTTTCAGTTTTGGTGTTTTTCGTTATTTAGATTTTTGAGTTAAGATTATAAATAATTTTAGAATAGTGTTGCTTGGTTTTTTCTCCTTTTTCCAATTGAATGAAATAATATGTAATAATCTTCATTGATTTGAATTTGCTATAGTTTTTTTTTTAAATGTGTTTAATGATAACGTATAAATTTAGAGAGCCATTTGGGCCATTAAGTTTTTTATTGTTATTGTTTGGAATTTGCTTTATATTCTTTTAAAATTTATAACGATTAGTATTAAATAAAGCGCTTTTGACTTTGACTTTATCTATCTCTCTGATATAGTGTATTTGAACGACTTCTTATCTGATGACATGAACCGATGGCTTGAAATATTGATCCATTACTTGTGGGTGCATAATTCAAGTCATTAGTGATCAGAAAAGATGTTTCGAATCCTAGGATGGTTACGAAGCCCTTCTGGTAGGAAGGTTTTTTTTATATATTTACGAAAACAGGATTAAGGAAAGATGGGCATTATATTTCAATGACCTCCTTAACCCTCCGCACTGCTTCAGAATATCGGAGCTTATAGATATTCGCGGAAAGCTTCCATTGGTTCCACCAACTCTGGATGAAGTTCGTTTCACCATCAAAGCCCAAAAGAATAATAAAAAGCCCGGGCATCAATGAGACTGCAGTGGAGCTCACTAAATATGCTGGCAGCGGTGTTCAGAAAGCCATCCATAAAATCATCCAGCACATTTGGCAACAATAACATATACCGGACGAGTGGAGCTAATCAATTATTTTCCCTATCCAAAAAAAATGTGGCAAGCTACAGTGAGAAAACTATAGAGGCATATCACTACTTTGTAAAGCGTACAAAATATTTTCGAAGATCTTAGAAAATAAAATCAGATCATACGCCAACAGTATTATTGGGGAGCATCAAGACGACTTTAGAGTAGGTAGATCGGTGATAAGCCTATTGTTTAGTCAAGCAGGTACTTGAGAAATACTGGTAGTTTAACATAGACGTACACCAAATTTTCGTTGACTTTAAGCAAGCATACGACAGTATTGATCGTAACGTACTGTACTAAATAATGCTCAAAATGACAATGTCGTCGACAACCTCCCAAGTCCGCATCAATAACCAATTCACCGACGCCTTTGACACAAATATCAGACTAAAGCAGGGAGATGGGCTGGCCCCATTGCTATTCAATTTGGCTCTGGAATATGCCATTAGAAAGCTACCTGTCGATACAAGAGGTACGTTAGTGGTAGCCTATGCGAACGACAACTATATTTTGTCACGGTCGTTAACAACCGCCAAAGAACTTTTCCTGAAACTCGACAAGCGAAGAAAACTAGTAGGTCTACAAATCAATGAGAATAAAAAAAGCTTATGGCGCAGTCGAGGAAAAATATCTCAAATGTCCAAGATATCACATTTGGCGAATACAATATCGAAAATTTGGGCGAATTTGTGTATTTGGGCGCTAAAATAACGAGAACTAGAAAGAGACCAAATACGCCGAAGAATACAGCTCGCAAATAAAATATTTTATTTAATTTTGACGATCTTGAAGACCAGCTGCATACATAGGAAAACAAAGCTCCAAATATACAAATATGTGATAAAACCTGTGCTATGCTATGGGTGTGAAACATGAATCCTAACCCAAGCATCCACAAACATATTGAACGCATTCGAAAGAGGGGTCCTGAGGCGAATTATCGGAGCGAAGCTAGACGGGGACCAATGGAGAATTCAATACAACCATGAGCTGTATGAAATTTTCGACGAGCCGGAGGTCTCAACGATTGTAAGACTGCGGAAGCTGCAATAGGCTGGCCATGTGAATCGTAGACAAACAACGGATACCCAAAAAGGTATTTGTTGGGAGAACTGAAGGCCGGAGACCAGTGAGGAAACCGAGGAAACGCTGATCTGACTTGGTCGACGAAGATAGTTCATTGGCGCTTGGATTTCAAAATTGGAGGACGCAGTCGATAGACCGAGACAGTTGGAGGCGCTATTTGCAGGAAGCGAAGGCTGTAGCGCTAGGGCAAAGAAGAAGAAGAATGTATATTTAGGAAAGTATTGAAATGAAAAATATACATGCCTGTTTTGTGTCTTATTGTTAAGTAGATTAAAATTTTATCTGGATAAATTCGTGGATTAATAACAAATGTCTATAGTTGACACGATTTTAACATAAAAGATTTGAAATTAATATATGTCCTCATCAACATGTACGTACCTGATGTTGGTTTCGAAGCCAATTATGAATATATTCTAATTAAGGAACATCAGAATTACAAGTACAGACGTACATAGGAAAGGGTAGTTTTATTTTTTCTTTTTATATATTAAAATTTATCCATTTTACCATCCATGTTTTATTTTACAGTTTACAATATAATTAATATAAGCAAAATCTACTAATTATGGTAAATCAATAAATTACCTTATCCACATACTAAGTATATATCAATTTGCATCACTCAATATCATGAATTTCTCTAGCAGCCTTCACTTGTAATTTTGGACGGAATTCTTCCAACATAGCACAACTTAATTCAAACGCTTTTGATACTTGTACATCATCGACAATGAGTAATTTCAAATTTTCCAATCGATACAGACAACTCAATCCGCGATCCGTAATCGACGTTCCCGACAAATCTAACACTTCCAACTTTGGATTTTGTGCACCCGATACGCGGTCTAAACACCAATCATCGAAAGTTTTTACATTCCGAAACGAGAAAAATTTTAAATGCTGTAACCGACGCAAATTTTCTAATCCTTCGTAATATAATCTCATATTGTCGCATTTAATCGCATCTACATGATATTTAGGATCATATTTGTTAGGCAGATCAAACTCGCCATGTTTATCTGCCCTATACCATTGGGGGCTGTGGTGAAATTTTACCGCCCCACCACGAAACAGTATGAAATGAGCGGCAGCTAAATCACTTCCTAAAATTTGATGACGTTCTGGGAGGTACATTTGCATATAACGTTCGGTAGTTTCGTTACGTTTTTTCCACCACTTGGATATTGCACTAGGCCGTAAATCGATTGGTTGTTGGAGCATTGACATAAAGTCGGAGTTTTGCGTTTCATCCCCGAATAATTTAAATTTACTATACCAAGCATTTGGATTTTCTGAAGGCTCTTTTCGCCATTTTAAACGTGTTTTTGCACTTTCTAACTGTTGTTGCAGACGTTCTGATTTATCAAAATTGTCGGTGTTGATGAAGCGAGTTATAAGTGGAGTGGTGAGAAGGCGCTGTGTGTATGTTATTTGAGGACGAAGCATTTCCGAGGCTGCAATATACAATATTTATAAAATTCGATTGAGTATAAAATAAAGAATCTTTAAATATTAAATGTATAAAAAGAGTTTGAATGATAACAAAATCACCGCTATCTATCAATTTACTTAGAAAATCATCACAATTAATGATAATTCTGCTGATACTTCTATGAAAGGATAACTGATCTAAAGAGAGAAATTTAAGCAATACCATCATTTCATTAATAACCGAAAGGGTTATGTTTACAGGGCTCTCTGCAGGAAATCCAATCTCCAACTCGCTATTGACTTCCATCAAAAACAACGGATATGAATCCATTGCTGAGGTTGTTCCATTAGGAACTTCCAGTTAAACCTGCTGTGCTACTAAGATAAGCATCTTAAAATAAGCAGAAACATATTAGTTACATTAAATAAGACTAGGGAGCAAGTTTATGGGATATTTAGGTTTATCAGTTTTTGGAAATAAAAAACACCACAGAACTTGTCCAAAAACTGATAAACCTAAATATCCCAGGAACTTGCTCCCTAGCCTCATTTCTTATAACCAATACGAGTGTGTTTTCCGATATTTTTTTAAAGAGTCCCTGGGAATAGCTAAAAATCCCCTTGATTCCCAGAATAGTGACCTGATGACTAAAAATGAAATCAAAATGGTTTTTGAATTCTGGCTTAAAGAAAGTTATTTTCAATTTCAAGATTACTTTTAAAAACAAGTTTGACTAGCCGTGGGCTTCCCCTCAGCCCGCTAATGGCAAATTTATTCATGAATAATATTGAGAGAACAATATTAAACTCTCTTTAATTTGTATGTTCTCCATTAAAACGCTATTTGCTTTTATTTGACAGATATATATTTTGGGGGTAAGTTGCTCTCTTCTTTAGTGTCAATTATTTACTAATATACACACAGTACAATATTAAACTTTAAATTTGCAGATAAAATTCTCTTTGGCATAGATATGTCGATGACATCCTTCTTGGTTTCATAAGGGGATAACCACCAAGTCACCACACTGCAGAATTTTTTTAAACGGAGCTCATCCATCAATAAATGGAACGTGAAGATAATCGTAGAATTAATTTTCTTGACCTCATCATAAATAGAAACTTTTTCAACAAATTCAACTTTAATATCGATAGAAACCCCATTCTTAGATGCTATAATATCTGCAGGTTCTTGTCACCCTTGGTCCCATAAATTGGCAGCCTATCGACGTATGGTTCACCGAGCTTTATCTATACCGCTTTCGGAAGAACACTTGAATGCCGAAATTGACACCATAAAACGAATTGCCACCAACAACGTTTTTTCCAACCATCACATTGATTGTTTAATAGACAAAAACTAGGGAGAATACATCAAAAATGTATCCAAAGGATACAAGGGATAAATAATTTATGCCCCTCACGTTCTTCGTACTGGTTTCGAATGTAATAGAACGAGTGTAATTAGTGACAACACCCATGTTGCGTTCAAGCCCCGACAAAAGCGTTCCAACCATTTTTACAATGCTAAACAAACAACGGAAAACTACAGTAAATCAGGAGTTTTTAAAGTTGCATTCGATGAATGTGATTCTGCATATATAGATCAAATAGGAAGATCTTTAAAGGTAAGGTTTAATGAACATCTCCATCTATAAAAAAAGACAATTCAAAGATACTGAGTCATTTCCTAGAAACAGATCATCAATTCCCTTCAATGAGAAATCTCAAAACCCTCCACAACTTACTTATGTCCCATAAACTAATTATCTAGAAGCATTAGAAATTCACTGCAGGTAGATCGACGATAGATCAATTGTTCACAGGAAAGCATGTACTTGAAAAATGCCGGGAGTTCAACATACACGTACACCAAATTTTCGTTGACTTTAAGCAAGCATACGACAGTATTGATCGTAACGCACTGTACCAAATAATGCTTGGCTTTGGTATCCCAGCCAAATAAGTCCACCTTACCAAAATGACAATGACGTCGACAACCTCCGAAGTCCGTATCAATAACAAACTCACCGATGCCTGTAATGATTTTCACTTTTCAAGATCGAACGCGGAACCGACCTCTCATCGGTTCTAGACGTTAAGTCTGAGTAGTGCCAACGGATGGTACCAACAGGTCAACCAATCCGTGCACCGTAACCCATTCACGCGGTGACTGCTTGTCGGCCAGCTAGTTCGGAGAGGATTTCGGTCGCGGGTCTCCGAATGGGTTACGCTCAATTACAATATTTCAGTCACCTGAACATGCCCGTTTTCCAAACGCGTCAACAATTACTCATCCAGAACGGGAAACCTACGTTACGTTAATTCTGGATGTGATCTCTCCACAGATCTCAAATCAAAAACGCTACAAAATCCTATAGGCGCGTTACCGAATCACCGACGCGGTACCGAAAAATATGCTACTCGAAATTAAACCGACGAAAACTACTCTAATGAAATGACGAAACAATCAAAGGTACCGCGTACCGCGCACGACGCGAAACCGACCTCAGCGGATTTGTCGAAACCCTACCCTCGCGACGGCATACCTACCCTACACTCTCTGTTCCCACTGAAAAAGAACGAGCCACTGAAAAGGAAAGTCGTTAGTTATTTTAGCAATTCATGATTTTTATTTTGTATTTCAAATTTAACTATTTCAACTATAAGTTTATATTGTATGTATATCGAATTATGTGTAAAATTTCTCAAAAGGATCATATAATTAAATTTTCTTTTGCACTTTAGAAAGACTAATTTTGTTTTTACTGTAACTTCAAGCGGGTGAACAAATACAATTTTTCAGTTGGTTTGTGGATGGACATTAAAAATATATCTTTTATGAAATTCTACATTACTACACATATAAATTATGTTCTAAGTGGAAAAGTAAACATAAATCTACAAAAATCTTTCATCACACAAAGTCAATTTCAATTATGTATCGAAGTTACAATCTATTTTTTTTTTTTTTTTGGTAAAATATACCCGTGTCAAAATATTGATATCGAACGGCCCTTCAAATGTTATTTATTTCCTTACATGAAGAATATTCTTCGTATTTCTCTTTCGCTATTATGTTGTACGATTAAAATTAAAATTGGGTATTAATTTATATCAAATTATCATGTGTACGATTAAGACTAAAAATAAAGTATTAATTTGCATGAAAATGAAATCAGCTAAAATAAAATTAGCTAGTAGCTATGCGCAGTTATCACCGAAAGAAAAAACTCTCTAACTTTAAATTACACAGATAGAATCTGACTAAAGGCCCAAGTAGATATTTTAACGTTTAGACGTATCCGATGACTACTTATAGCTGTTTTAATGGAAATTCATGCTTGCAAGGTGCAAAACTTGCACTCAACTTTCAAAGTAAGGATATATTCACACAGAAAAATAAATACTCCAATACTATGTCAGGATTAATTAAACTAAGCTGCAACGTGACTTTCCACTCTTAATCACGAGCTTCCTCCGCCTAATTATAATATATACGGAATCATGTGCTCAATCTGTACATGACCTATCAGATTGGAAAAGAATAGCTCCTCGATGAGCGTTGACTCAAACGACCTTAGCTGCATTAAACATAATAAAATTTTGCTGCGACGTTCATTCACGTCAGGATAATTGATACTATTCACATGATTACGCAAACACTTCAGAGCGTAGAATTGCAATTTTTCCAGCAGCGCACGCTTGGTTTGATCTTTTATATTTAAATTATCTGGACTAAAAATTACTATCAACCGTATATAGGCACATTCGTGATCATCTAAGGCCATTGACGGTACGCTTTGCACAAATTCGTTAAGTTGAAATGCGTGCTCGGAGAGTTTCAATATTTTTTTATGCCTGTCCTTGACACTGGCCGTTCTGGCCAACTTTATTAATTTCTGACATTTGCAGAATATTCGTTACTAACGTAGACATTATTGTTGAGATCGATAAAGATCGAGAGCATTGCGCCAAGCCTATAGAAAACAGTTCTACCCAATGCCTTTTCAAAAGTTGCCTTTTTATGTCTTCTGGTAATTGCTGAAACGACCGCACCCTTTTGATCCAGTAGACTGAAAGGAAAAGAAGTCGACTGCCACTTTCACAAACGTAATGCACATTTAGATACGATGGAACTAAAGTAGGAATTTGCAAATTGAACGGTACGTTCGCTTCGGAGAGTAGAGGACCATCAAATATTCCTATGGTAATTTCTGATTCTTCCGTTTCAGAGGCCGCAGTACGATCACGTCCGTTAACTTCGCGATCGATTCCATTACCAGCGCTTGAATCATCAAGCATTTGATTTGCATGCAGTCCTATTTCGGAATGGTCTTCTATGATGAGTTCCTCTTTCACAATAGTGTTATAAGTATACGAGTTTGATGTACTATTTTGCAAGCTATTATTGATATTCGTACTACTATTGTTACCAACCAAATTACCGCGAGTATCGTACTGTTGCTGGATGGAGGCGATCATTCCCAGTGATTAGTTTAATAAGTTTTTCTCGATAGAATTTTGTATTAGATTAACAGCGCTGGAGGGTGTGTTTGTTTGTTGGTGAAGAGTTTCAACAAGTCCAATGGATGTTACGCCATCACCAGTCGTGCTGTACTACCCCATATCTATCTCAGGTTTGAACTGTTTGAAAAATACACGGAAATGCCATATGTAACAAAACTTTTTATACGATGTATGCTTAACAGGTGCCTTCGGTCAGCAAAATGTCATCCATAGTCCTATTTTCCACTAACCTTGTGTTCTGTCTGCTTAATATGTCTGTTTGCTTCTGGAATAGGTTTTATTTTGGTCAGCGCCTGATGGTCTCTCAAAAAAAACTTTCCTTCAGTGCCTTCGGCGAATCCAAACCAAGCTTGCGCCTCCTTCCGCGTGTCAGCAATCCAATTCTTAGCCAAACGATTAACCAATGTCCGTACAATAGCTGCAATTACCATGAACCGTTATTTTCATACACACTTCTCGACTTTTACGTCCAACAAGAGGCGCCAAATTCACAGAAATCTGTCCAAATCAAAGTATACTGAACGCCATCACCTCCATGTGGCTGTCAAATCCACTGGTTGTCACATCGGACAAAACAGCTGTGTGTGGAATGGCACGCCATATGGCGGCAATGTGCCTCTCCAGTTGTCGCCAGTGGCATAGTTTTCTCGATGGCCACGGTGGAGGGGCATTTCCAGATGGCTATGTCTCGAAATGTGCCGGGGTTTGGGATTAATTCTATATTTCGAATATTTATATCCACAGATCTAAATATTTGGACAGAAAAAAAATATTTTCTGCGCAACGATATCCGCACGACAGATGAAGTCCGCTGGCACTTCGAGGACATATCCATCTGGCCGGTTGCAAGGGTTCGGGATCGGAATCACTTCGATTCCCGGGCGTAGGCGTCACATTACACATTCCCCCCCCCCCCCCAAAATCGAAGTAATTACGATCCCGTCTCCTATATATAAGGTCTTGGTTAGGGCCGTGGCGGGTCGAAGGTCGGTTCCGAGGAATAGGCTACACCCATGTTCGTGAAGTTTCGACAGTGACTATATAGTAGGGAGTCAGGTGTTATTCGGAGGCCTTCGTCTAGGCAGAGATTGGGGTAAGCCAAGGTTTCTCGTGGGAAATAGTTGCACTTCATCGTCTAAGGTCTTTTGCGTGGTAAATTCCCAGGGTTTTACCAGTCATGTCCGCGATGAGGTATCGGGTGGGGCTTATTACTTGTAGAACTCGACACTTCACGAATTTCTTGTCTAGTTTGGCATTGTAATGGCGGGTGGCATCGCTCTGTCGGAAGTTTCGACGATATATCTCGTCGCCTACCTTAAAGCCAGAAGGATGAGATCGCAAGTTGTACCGCTCCTCTCCCATCCGTCTACTTTCTTCAATCTTCTCCCGCAGTTGATCTCGCAGAAGTTGGAGCTTTTCATGCGGTTCCAGAACCACGATTGGGTCCTCTAGCGATTTCAGTTGCCGCAATAGCCGGTAAGCGCTCCCATGACAGATCATGTACTGGCCGAACACTGCGAAATACGGCGAAATGCCGGTAGTGGCGTGGTACGACGAGCGCAGCGCACTAGTGATGGCGGACAATTTGCGATCCCAGTCCTTCTGATTCGGGTGGACATAGGCGCGGATGGCCGCTATGAGCGTACGATTCAGTCGTTCGGATGCGTTGGCTTGTGGTGAATAGACGGCAGTTCGTTGGTGGATGATGCCGTATTTGGACATTAGGTCTCGGAACTTGCTGGAGGTGAACTGGACCCCATTGTCGGAGACAAGTTTCTCCGGAACTCCAAACATGTGAAAGACTCGATTCTCCAAGAAGCTGATTATAGGTCCAGTGTGCATGTTACGTAGTGGTTCTATGATAGGGAATTTAGAGAGCTGGTCCAGGACCACGACAGCTCCCGTGTGACCAGAAGCAGATCGAGGGTAAGGACCGATAAGATCAATGTACAAGCGCTGGAACACGCGTTCGGGGACCTCACCCTTACCCATGGGTGGCCGAAGAATGGTGTTGGGCGCTTTAGTGCACTTGCATAGCTCACAAGAGGCTACGTACGCTTTTATCTGTTGTGCCATCTTAGGCCAAAAGAAACAGGTTTTCAATCGCCTAAGTGTACGACCGTATCCGCCGTGCGCACTTGTTGGGTGGTCATGAGCCCGTCTGATAAGATCAGTGGTTAATTCTTCGGGCACCCACAACTTCCACTGTTCTTCTTCTTGTATGGGGTCTCCGGATGCGTGTCCCATCCGCTTATAAATAAATCCATCCGTCAACCGCAGTTCAGGAAGCTGGGGCAGTTGATTCTGGATAGTGTGAATCAGTTGTGTGTAGGTTACTGACTTGAAGGCAGGATGGTCCAGATCGATCAATTGGGGGCTGTCGTCCTCTTGGACCAACTCGGCTCCTTCAGGGGCGAACATTCTGGATAGGGTGTCGGGGACTACATGCTGGCTTCCTTTTCGGTGGCGAATTGTGAAGTCAAATGCCTGTAGTTTCAGTGCCCACCTGGCCAATCTGCCGTTGAGATCAGTCTGGCTCATTAGCCATTTCAGAGAAGCGTGATCCGTAACGATTTCAAAGGTGTGTCCCTCCACATAGGCTCGGAAGCGTTTCACTGCCAACACCGCCGCTAAACATTCCTGCTCGGAGACCGTGTAATTTCGCTGGGCTGGGTTCAACTTGTGAGACATGAAGGCTATAGGTCTCTCCTCGCCGTCTTGTGCAACCTGGACTAAGACTGCTCCCACCCCATGTTGACTCGCGTCACAATGGATTGAGAACGGTTTGTCAAAGTCCGGGCTGTGCAGTACGGGGGCTGTAGTCAGACTCTTCTTTAGCTCTTCAAAGGCTCGCAAGCTGGACTCTTCCCAGACGAATTTACGTCCCTTACGCAGCATGTCGGTCAAAGGAGTGGTAATGGTGGCATAGTCACGTACAAAACGCTGGTACCATCCGCATAAGCCTAAGAATCGGCGTAACTGTTTGGTGGTCTTGGGTAGTGGAAAAACGTCAATCGCTTGAGTCTTTTCCGGATCGGTCTTGATATGGCCATGCCCAATGATGTGACCTAAATACTTCACCTCCGTCATCACGAACTGGCTCTTCCTTATGTTGATGGTTAATCTTGCCCTCCGGATGTGTAGAGCCACCTCCTGAAGCAGGTCGAGGTGTTCGTCAAAGGTCTCGGTTATAAGCTACAGATCGTCCAAGTAAACGAAAACTTGGTGCCGCAAGTGAGGTGGTATTACCTTATCCATAAGGCGCGTCATTGTTTGGGGGGCATTACACAATCCGAATGGCATGGTCACGAATTGATATAGGGGCCGGCCTGGGACTGTGAAGGCTGTTTTCTCCTTTGAACCGGGGTCTAAAGGAATTTGCCAGAAGGCGTCCTTAAGGTCTAAGCTCGTGATGAAATGGGCTTTAGGCAACCGACTCAAAATGCCTTCAATCAACGGTAGAGGGTATGCGTCCTTGACTGTGATGGCGTTCAAGCGTCTGGCATCTAAGCATAACCGGACCTTGTTCGGCTTGACCACTAAGGTGACTGGGGAAGCCCACGCGCTCTGTGATTCTTCGATTACGCCTAATGCTAGCATTCGATCCACTTCGGCATATAACGATTTTTCCTTCGCCGGAGATATGGCGAAATGTCTCTGTTTTATGGGTTTAGCATCCCCCACATCTATAGTGTGGAACACCAGGGCAGTCCGCCCGAGACCTTCTTTCTCGTGCGATGGAAAAGCCGATATAGCCGAGTCAAGACGCAGTTGCTGAGTTACATCCAGTGTATGCCGTAATAAGTTAGTGGGTTGAGATTGGTCAGGAACGGTGGTGACGGACTCCAGGGTCGAACCGGAAAATAGTGCCGGGGCCAAGTTAAATTTTCGAACGAAATCCACTCCTAAATAAAGATTCTGGGTTAACTGAGGTATGATGAAAAATTCCATAGGTTTAGTTACCCCTTTAAAGGTGGCCTCCGTCATAATTTTTCCCACTACAGAGTGATGAGTTCCGTCCGCCGTGCTTAACCAGGAGGTGAAATGACGGATTTGGTCCGCGTGCTTTGCCAGTACCTCCCCTGCAAACTCGGCAGATATGCAATTCACACTGGCTCCCGTATCGACTAAGCCTGATACTCGCTTTTGCAGGAGGTGTACTGACGCATATGGCCGAACATCATCCCTCAATAATTCGTCTAAGTATATGTCCTTCAACACTTTCCTCGACTGCCTGACTTTTCTCCAGAAGCTCCGCATCCGACGCGTGGCTCGCTTGCTTCGCGGTGGGACATTTGTGGACAACTCCTCATGGAAGATGCGCTGTCGAGTAGCCAAGTAATTCCGCAGCCTGACATGAAAAGGTTTTACATGCCAAGGAACTTTCGCCTCGCTATCATTTCCCTGCGCGTTGGCCTCGGCGAAGGACGGCGTCGGTTGTGGAACTTCGGGAGAACTGTGTTTAGCGGTGCGAGTCAGCAGAGTTGGAGTCCTGTTGGGAGCTTGGTCATAGCTAGTGATAGGGTCAAAATTGGTTCGTCCGGGGTTTGGGAGTGCCGACGGGTGGTCGCGGCACTCGGTGGCAAGTTTTTTCGCCCTTTGCAATTTGCACAGTCAGGTGCGTATGTGTCGGCCTTTCCGCAGCGGTAGCAGAAAAGTGTCGGCTCCGCTGGACATGCATAGAACCGATGTCCCGGTTGTCGGCAGTTCCAACAGACCGTCGGGCTAGTAATTGCTTCAAGGGAGGGCCGATCAATCAAGGCTGGGTCCTCAAGCTCCGGTGGTGCTCCGCTCCTCGGTACTGGTACTGGATCAGCAAGCAGGTGGTCAGCTGCGATCAACTCCGCGGTGTGATGATTTCGGGGATTTGGTCCCGTTATGCGAGGTTGTGGACGGAAGGTACCTCGCCGCTCATCCAAGTGTTCTTGTCTACGGGCATGGAGGCGCAATCCCTGTATGGTGTTGATGGGAAAATGTAGAAGGCTGTTCTGGAGATCCCAGCGCATGTTCTCTCTGATAATTTCTACCAGTTCGTCCTGGGGCATGGTATTTCGCAAGCGAGTGCTCAATCTCACTATACTGGTGTAGTACTGGTCGAACGGTTCGTGAGCGCCTTGTTTCCGTTTCTTTATTTGCTCCCTTAGCTCTCTCTCAGTGAAGCCATCCTCAAATCGATTGCGGAAGGCTGCACTGAAAGAGTGCCAAGTGGGACGTGGCGTTGATTCTTTAAAGCTCCAGTACCAGTCGGCAGCGTCGCCGCTGAACAAAAGATGTGCATGCCGGAGGAAGGCCGAGGAATCACCTCCCAGGGTGCTGGATACCAACGCCTGAATCCGGAAAAGGAACCGGTCCAACGATATCATATCGTTGAACCCGGTAAAGTTCAGGCGCCAACTCTCCATGATACGAGGCGTCGGGTCTCGAAAAAGTGTCAATGCGTTCCCGGGGGGAATCACATCCTCGATGGACCTGTTGTACTGAACTGCCTCGGGGGCTGGAGGTACCAACGGAGGTCCGGTGCTGTGTCGTGGTCTGTATTCGGGAGCTCTGGGATCCATTCCCGAGTTCCTTGGAGGTGGGACCCATTGCTCGGATTGTCGGGAGTGAGGCATCGCCACACTGGGATTTGGCTCCCAGCCAAGCGGAGTTCTCACGCGACTGGGTGGTTGGCTCATAGGGAGATTTTGGAGCTTTCCCTCCAGGTTGCCAATCCTCTCCGACATATCCCTCATCAATGCCACGAGGGTGTCAATGGAGTGGGCGGAAGGCATGGTTGTCACCTCGGACACGACACTTGCGGCCGGAACTTCACCGCCTACTGCTCCTTGCAGGTCTAAGAGTGGTTGGGACTGTTCGGCCTCTGAAACTCCTTTCGCCACTGCTCCACGCGTTGGTAGGGGCGTTCCGAGGGGGACGTCTAGGGCGGTCCGCTCGATGGGTCGCCGACATAATGGGCAACTCTCTGACGTGAGGAGGAGCTGTTGTACACAGGCACGATGGAATAGATGTCCACAATCCAATCGCACGCTGTGTACGCCCTCCACTACGTCCTCGAAGCAGATCCCGCAGTTAGCTGGTTGGACCGTTTTGGATCTGGTCCAACGCTTGTCTGGGGTCCGCTTCGTTGCCATCTTTGATTTTTGCTGGGTGTGTTTCCAATGGGTATTCCTAAAAAAAAATAACAAGGTAAGTTACTCCTACTACTAACTTAATATATATGGAAACTTAGAAATATATTTTAGTGGCCGATAGTGGCGAGCTATTCCGATAAGATATAGAAAAAAAATTTATTTGATATACCTTTCCTTTCTAGTGGTCGACTCCTCCAACGGGAAAAGAGAGTGCGTGGTAATCTGCCGAAGAAAGGGTGCTTTCGGTCGATTTACAAAATTTATCCCCTAAACCCACATACATTACGAAAAACCGTCTCTAAACTACGTTAAAGTGACTCGACGAGACAAGTGGTAGAGCTACCGTAACGATTTTAGTACGCGGTCAAAATTCCCGACGCGTGGAAGCATTCCGGGCTTCGCAACTCCAGCGTACGCCACCGAACGTTGAACCGATACCACTCGTCTATCACGCATACGAAATAAGTAGAATCCTTCCGCGACATAAAGGCAAGGTAGCCTTCTATTTTCTTGAGAGTCCATGCTGATAGGTAAACCCATCAGACTGGCAGTTCCATCAAGAAAATAGAAGGTCCTTACAGGGGTTAACCTGGGACAACACATCGGAAGGATTCTGTCGCGAAAAAAAAAAAAAATCAAACAAAGGAGAGCGGAAGCTACAACTCACGTGAAGCGACTTCTAGTGTGTATCACACAACTCCACTGCTCCTGATAGTGGGACTCGAGTACCAAAGTACCTTACATCCTCCGTAAAGGACCAACTCGTCAGAAGACGCGAAGTTCTTTCCCCCTTAGGATGTTTTTGGCCCCACGTTGGGCGCCAGTTGTAATGTTTTCCTACTTTTCAAGATCGAACGCGGAACCGACCTCTCATCGGTTCTAGACGTTAAGTCTGAGTAGTGCCAACGGATGGTACCAACAGGTCAACCAATCCGTGCACCGTAACCCATTCACGCGGTGACTGCTTGTCGGCCAGCTAGTTCGGAGAGGATTTCGGTCGCGGGTCTCCGAATGGGTTACGCTCAATTACAATATTTCAGTCACCTGAACATGCCCGTTTTCCAAACGCGTCAACAATTACTCATCCAGAACGGGAAACCTACGTTACGTTAATTCTGGATGTGATCTCTCCACAGATCTCAAATCAAAAACGCTACAAAATCCTATAGGCGCGTTACCGAATCACCGACGCGGTACCGAAAAATATGCTACTCGAAATTAAACCGACGAAAACTACTCTAATGAAATGACGAAACAATCAAAGGTACCGCGTACCGCGCACGACGCGAAACCGACCTCAGCGGATTTGTCGAAACCCTACCCTCGCGACGGCATACCTACCCTACACTCTCTGTTCCCAATGAAAAAGAACGAGCCACTGAAAAGGAAAGTCGTTAGTTATTTTAGCAATTCATGATTTTTATTTTGTATTTCAAATTTAACTATTTCAACTATAAGTTTATATTGTATGTATATCGAATTATGTGTAAAATTTCTCAAAAGGATCATATAATTAAATTTTCTTTTGCACTTTAGAAAGACTAATTTTGTTTTTACTGTAACTTCAAGCGGGTGAACAAATACAATTTTTCAGTTGGTTTGTGGATGGACATTAAAAATATATCTTTTATGAAATTCTACATTACTACACATATAAATTATGTTCTAAGTGGAAAAGTAAACATAAATCTACAGAAATCTTTCATCACACAAAGTCAATTTCAATTATGTATCGAAGTTACAATCTATTTTTTTTTTTTTGGTAAAATATACCCGTGTTAAAATATTGATATCGAACGGCCCTTCAAATGTTATTTATTTCCTTACATGAAGAATATTCTTCGTATTTCTCTTTCGCTATTATGTTGTACGATTAAAATTAAAATTGGGTATTAATTTATATCAAATTATCATGTGTACGATTAAGACTAAAAATAAAGTATTAATTTGCATGAAAATGAAATCAGCTAAAATAAAATTAGCTAGTAGCTATGCGCAGTTATCACCGAAAGAAAAAACTCTCTAACTTTAAATTACACAGATAGAATCTGACTAAAGGCCCAAGTAGATATTTTAACGTTTAGACGTATCCGATGACTACTTATAGCTGTTTTAATGGAAATTCATGCTTGCAAGGTGCAAAACTTGCACTCAACTTTCAAAGTAAGGATATATTCACACAGAAAAATAAATACTCCAATACTATGTCAGGATTAATTAAACTAAGCTGCAACGTGACTTTCCACTCTTAATCACGAGCTTCCTCCGCCTAATTATAATATATACGGAATCATGTGCTCAATCTGTACATGACCTATCAGATTGGAAAAGAATAGCTCCTCGATGAGCGTTGACTCAAACGACCTTAGCTGCATTAAACATAATAAAATTTTGCTGCGACGTTCATTCACGTCAGGATAATTGATACTATTCACATGATTACGCAAACACTTCAGAGCGTAGAATTGCAATTTTTCCAGCAGCGCACGCTTGGTTTGATCTTTTATATTTAAATTATCTGGACTAAAAATTACTATCAACCGTATATAGGCACATTCGTGATCATCTAAGGCCATTGACGGTACGCTTTGCACAAATTCGTTAAGTTGAAATGCGTGCTCGGAGAGTTTCAATATTTTTTTATGCCTGTCCTTGACACTGGCCGTTCTGGCCAACTTTATTAATTTCTGACATTTGCAGAATATTCGTTACTAACGTAGACATTATTGTTGAGATCGATAAAGATCGAGAGCATTGCGCCAAGCCTATAGAAAACAGTTCTACCCAATGCCTTTTCAAAAGTTGCCTTTTTATGTCTTCTGGTAATTGCTGAAACGACCGCACCCTTTTGATCCAGTAGACTGAAAGGAAAAGAAGTCGACTGCCACTTTCACAAACGTAATGCACATTTAGGTACGATGGAACTAAAGTAGGAATTTGCAAATTGAACGGTACGTTCGCTTCGGAGAGTAGAGGACCATCAAATATTCCTATGGTAATTTCTGATTCTTCCGTTTCAGAGGCCGCAGTACGATCACGTCCGTTAACTTCGCGATCGATTCCATTACCAGCGCTTGAATCATCAAGCATTTGATTTGCATGCAGTCCTATTTCGGAATGGTCTTCTATGATGAGTTCCTCTTTCACAATAGTGTTATAAGTATACGAGTTTGATGTACTATTTTGCAAGCTATTATTGATATTCGTACTACTATTGTTACCAACCAAATTACCGCGAGTATCGTACTGTTGCTGGATGGAGGCGATCATTCCCAGTGATTCGTTTAATAAGTTTTTCTCGATAGAATTTTGTATTAGATTAACAGCGCTGGAGGGTGTGTTTGTTTGTTGGTGAAGAGTTTCAACAAGTCCAATGGATGTTACGCCATCACCAGTCGTGCTGTACTACCCCATATCTATCTCAGGTTTGAACTGTTTGAAAAATACACGGAAATGCCATATGTAACAAAACTTATTATACGATGTATGCTTAACAGGTGCCTTCGGTCAGCAAAATGTCATCCATAGTCCTATTTTCCACTAACCTTGTGTTCTGTCTGCTTAATATGTCTGTTTGCTTCTGGAATAGGTTTTATTTTGGTCAGCGCCTGATGGTCTCTCAAAAAAAACTTTCCTTCAGTGCCTTCGGCGAATCCAAACCAAGCTTGCGCCTCCTTCCACGTGTCAGCAATCCAATTCTTAGCCAAACGATTAACCAATGTCCGTACAATAGCTGCAATTACCATGAACCGTTATTTTCATACACACTTCTCGACTTTTACGTCCAACAAGAGGCGCCAAATTCACTGACATCTGTCCAAATCAAAGTATACTGAACGCCATCACCTCCATGTGGCTGTCAAATCCACTGGTTGTCACATCGGACAAAACAGCTGTGTGTGGAATGGCACGCCATATGGCGGCAATGTGCCTCTCCAGTTGTCGCCAGTGGCATAGTTTTCTCGATGGCCACGGTGGAGGGGCATTTCCAGATGGCTATGTCTCGAAATGTGCCGGGGTTTGGATTTCGAATATTTATATCCACAGATCTAAATATTTGGACAGAAAAAAAATATTTTCTGCGCAACGATATCCGCACGACAGATGAAGTCCGCTGGCACTTCGAGGACATATCCATCTGGCCGGTTGCAAGGGTTCGGGATCGGAATCACTTCGATTCCCGGGCGTAGGCGTCACATTACATGCCTTTGACACAAATATCGGACTAAAGCAGGGGTATGAGCTGGCCCCATTGCTATTCAATTTGGCTCTTGAATATACCATCAGAAAGCTGCCTGTCGATACAAGAGGTACGTTATTATACAAGTCGACCCAAGTAGTAGCTTATCCGGACGACATCAATTAATTTGAACTTTTCCTGAAACTCGACAGCGAAGCAAAACTGGTAGGACTACAAATCAATGAGAATTAAACAAACCTTATGACGCAATAGAGGATGTGATAAGACCTTTGCTATGCTATGAGTGTGAAACTTGGACCCTAACCCAAGCATCCATAAACACATTGAATGCCTTCGAAAGACGGGTCCTGAGGCGAATAATAGGAGCGAAGCTAGACGGGGACCAATGGCGAATTCGATACAACCATGAGCTGTATGAAATTTTTGGACGAGCCGGAGGTCTCAACGATTGTAAGACTGCAAAACTGTAATTGACTGGCCACTTGAGTCGTATAGACGAATAATGGATACCCAAAAAGATGTTCGTTGGGAGAAATGAAGGCCGGAGACTAGTGGGGAAACCGAGGAAATGCAGGTCTGACTCGATCGACGAAGATAATTCATCGCTGCTCGAATTCCCTTTATCATTTTTTTTTTGGTGTATATTTTGGTGTTTTTATTTGATAAAAAACACTTGAAACTTTAGTTTTTGGATGGACGTGAAGTGCTCGGTTGTAGTTCTTTCGTAACCTTATCTTTTCTTCTGATTTTAATCTGACCAGCCTCATGATGGGTGCTGTAAGGTCAGTGCTACTGTACGGAGTAGAAATATAGGGCGACGCTCTCAGTAAGGACGTATACCGAAAACGCTTGACACAGTTACAGAGAAGAAGAGCACCGAGGATTGCATCTTCGTATCCGACAGCCTCTGATTCGGTAGTGAGTTATTTCAGACTTGATACCTGTTGCCTGTTTCTTCACGGCGTAAAAAAACGAGACCTGGCCCGAAGTTATGTGTCAAACGGTTCCAGGCTAGGTTCTCGGGTTGACAGGGGAGGTGATTAGTGGGTAGTCCAGTCGCCTTCTTGCGAGCATGGGAGTCTCACACTTTGTGCGTAAATGATATTCACCTCCCAACCTCAAAAAAAAGACAAAAATCGAAGCTAGGTCTTTTTACAAGTTTTCTAGTAAGTTCATGTCGATTTCTTGAAAATCCTGCATCGCTAGTGAGGAGAGGTTTCTTTGTAGTTCGTGTATTATTTTTTTCAACATCTGTTGTTTTATGGGGATTTATGATGCTAGGCTTGATGGGGTTTTCGCAGTTGTTTTTCTTACGAGAGGATTTCACTTGAGCATATGTGTATTCATAACGGCTTTTCTAACATCGATCAGGTTTCTTTTATTTGTAAATTTGTCCCTCTTCAAAATCTATTTGACCTATGTTTTTATGGTTCAGCCCTTCATATCGGTTTTTATTGATGATAGCCCGTACCTCTCTATTAGTGACATTTAATATGGAGCTGACTTCAACTTCATGCTGGTACTTAACCCGTTTGGGGCATATTTGGTCCATGGCTCACGCTCCTTACTTTTACATACCTAACGTTTTCTGTTGTTGCAAGTACCATTGCATTCAGTTGAACTGCATTTTAGATATCTCAATGTTTTGTTTTTACAAATGGTGGTGGAGTGACCAACCTGCCACAGTTCCTACATTGTCTGGGTTGAATTTTGAAATATTCGGCTTTAGAATTGAAGTTTGCTATTTTTAGATAATCTGGGAGCGTATTACCGAAACCGTTATGTTTTGTCGGAATAAAATTGTCTGCATTTTCTGGATCTCTTCTGTTGTTTTGTGGCGTTGATTAAATTAACTTCGTTTAGTAACATTCCCATCTTGTTGCAAGGCTTTGCTATTTCAACTAGCTCTTTAAGGTCAAAGTCTAATTCGACGTCCCGAATTACACCATACCTGAAGATGAAGCTGCCACGTCGTTAGCTTCCTTAGGTAAGTCTTGGTATCCGCGACATTGCATTTGGCTTCTTTGTTGTTTGCGGAAAAAACATCCACCAATATACATATTTTTTCCGGCTCTAGAACTGCACTTCTTAACTATGAGCACAACAGAAATCACAAAAGGGTTGTCAATGATATCTGGCAAGAGATCAGTAAATATCCTTATACAAATTTCAACTTGCTCTGGATCCCTGGCCATAAAGTGATTGAAGCAGCAGCAGAAGTGGGTTACTACGCTAAAGAAGGTGTCAAAAGGGGCACCATTACACACACACTTCCTGAACAGGATGATATTATGGTCATAATCGCTACAAGTTCGAAACGTGATTGGATAAATCGTTGCTTGGAAAAAGGACAGTGGCTCTCCCAACTGTATCTGGAAAAGAGTTCACCATTTAAGGGGCGAAAAACCATGTTTTCATTCACTCTCTATTAGTAGTTATGCGATCAAATCAATCAATAGAATCCTAGTTAACAAGGGATACAACAATCTAAGATTATACAAAGCAAAACGTGTCGATTCGGGTGTGTGCAGTCTCTACAATGAAGTTGACGACTTATATCACACAATTTTCAAATGCAACGCATTCAACGAAAAGAGGGAGGAGTTTTGATTCCACAATAAATTTAATGGACATGATAATGTAGGAGATACCCTCGTTAAAAACAATCTTAATTTGATCTTAGAATTTTGTGCCTATATAGACGAAGATTAAGATTAAGATTTGCTACCAAAAGCATCTAATTTTGGCCCCCTATCCTTTTTGACGATGGAAAACTCATAGAGATTTACTAGTGCCATACTGCCTTGCAAGAAGCTATGATTAGCCTCTGCCTAAACACCTTTCACATTTGATATCACATACCACACTACACATTTGTTACACCACATTACGTACACCCTGTACAATTTTTTGTGATTTAAGGTTTAATTCCTGCAAGTTACTCCACAGGACTGGTACACAGAGGGTGCCTACCTACATTTCTCTATAGGTTATAGTTTATAGCCTGGCCCCGCCTTCATTTTTGCATAATGATTGATCGAGACCTGAAATCAGATGCCAAATTGGCTGCTATTTTATTATACCGGCTTTTGACAAATGGTTTTAGTACATTTAAATTTTCTTCTTGAAAGAGGGTTAAGGTGGCTCTCACTCAACCCTCCTATTACTTTTAATACTCCATATATCCTGATCCCCATCATACTAAGTATAATCGTGTGCCCACTAAGGGGTTTGGTAAGATTTAGCCTTCTCTGACGGGGCAACATATCGAACCCACTTGCCAGTGCTTTATTCCTGCCCAGGCCCAGCTTCAAACCGGTTTTCACGCCGGTCGTCACGGAATTTAAAAAAAAAACAAGTTCGTACATTTCCCCTTCCCCTGCCCCCCTCGGTACTGATAAGGCAATTTTAAGACTCGTTTTGAAAAGATCTCATCAAGAACTTTCCAACGACACCCTACTCGACTACCAATGGTGAAAAACATTTTTTAAAGGTTCACCTCCTTATATGGGGAGACACCCTTTAAACCCCTTTGAAAAATTTTTTCACCCTTGAACTTTCAAGAAGTCACCACTTCTGACCTTTCCACAAAGTTTCATTGCTGTATCTTCTATAGTTTCGGAGAAAAATTGCTGTGACATACAGACGGACGGACGGGCGGACGGACACAGGTCGTGATTGCAATAGGGTTTTGTATTTTAGTACAAAACCCTAAAAAACGAATCTCATTGGTGTCAATCTAACGAGTTTACCGTTAATTTTTTATTTCATAATTACTGGAAAGATTTTTTATTTGGATTCTGGTTCGTATCTATTAAATTTGCCTTGGCCAGGTGGGACTGACTCTTCTTTGGGCTGATTTGTCTCAATATTGCCAGTTAAGTTATTATTAAACATTGACGCTGGTGGTGTAAAATTAATGGTTAAGCCTGTCGCTATGCGGGTTACCTGAAATCTTGTTTCCCCTTTCCTTGGAGCTCGTTGGTGCCCTGCATTTGTCCGTTTTTTTTCTTTTTTTTTCGTTTTCATCCCAGGGTCAGGAGGACTGTCCTCCATACCCCATTCTATTATGGAACATGTGTTAGTTTACAACAAATTATAACTTTTGCAGATAAAAAAGTAAATAGTAGCCAATTTGTCATTTAATATTAAAATTACAAAAAAATTGTGTAGTTAGGTTATTCAGAGAGCGACATGTATCTGTTATTCTGGTTAGCTGATTATTCAAACCAACCAGACCATTCATACTATCAAACTTTATAATTTTTATTGATGTTATTATGTATAAATATCCAGTTCAACTAACAACGCTATTAACTGAAAAGGGTGATGTGCTACCGTATTTCAATAATTTAAAGAACTTCAGTGTATAGATCTTTACACTAGGTACAATTAAAGAACTTACTACTCTGATGATTCAATCACTTTACTTATATATACTCCTCTAGAGAATTTCTGGCTAATTCTTCAATTTTTGATATAACTTCAGAATCCAATCTGATCAACGGTGAACATAACCTACAAAGCAACTTAAATGACAAGCAACTGTCATTTCACTCTTATACGCAAACGGTACACTATTTCCCAAATTGTTCCATTTCGCCGTGCTGTCAATTCATGTATCGCCACCATTTTCAATTTTTACTCCATAATGTCGTCTTGTGTCAAACGGTGAAAAACCCTTTCTTTTACTCTCATTTTTCGCGGGCTATATTAATTCTTTCATAGACTATTCATAAAACAATTTAAAGTTAGCGACCTAAAGTACTTAATAAGTGTAAATAAAATTAGAAATACTTCAATTTAACGCGGATAAATCGATTTGTCGATTGTCCGAAACGCGATAGAATTCCACACACGCCATTATGAGTAATCAGCAACGAATGGATTATTCGGGAAGTGAGGATGGTCAAGTTCGAAGTGCAGGCGATGATGATGATTTTATAAGGTTAGTATTATATTCCTTAAAAGTTCCAGTTGTATACGCACGAGACAATTTCCCTACCAACCCACAAACACTACGCTAGCACATGACGAAATTGAAAAATTCGATAGCAATCAAATATGGTGGGTTGCATTGTGTGGCCCCAGTATGTAATGATTGTTTAAGGGTGAAAAGTTCAATTATCAAACCCAATAAAATACACGTTTCGTAACCTCAAATTTACTTTTTTTTCGTGCGTATACAACACAAATTTCTTCAGTCCCATTTTTGACCGAGACGAATGACGCAAGAAAAAAAAACGACAATTACTGTCGAAAGAAAAGATGCAAATTGCGAAAATTTGCCACCCAACACAGAATCTGATCCTTTTGTACAATATATTTATAATATAATCTGCTATGAACGTTTATTGATATGAAATTTTTTCAAATAGGCCACAAAATAGTGTGTACTCTCTCATGTGTCCACTAAAAAATGTGACCGATGCGCGCGATGGCCAAACATGATCCAAAAAATCTAAGACCACTTTAAAAAAAATCTTCCTTAATCAAAAAAAAGTAAATATAATTTTTGTTTTACAATACAACAAAAAAAGAAAAAAACATCAAATTACTACTGCAAGTGTTCAACCTAAATAATTGAGTAGTCGTCAAATTAATTAGCGCTACAACATACATCACGCCCAAAAAAAAATGCGTTAGCGTTTTCCCATCGTAGATTACCAGTACCTATGGGG
>OZ017741.1:50922892-51007892 GCA_963969285.1 Odontomyia ornata
TATTTTTATTTTTGTAACGTAAAGCTTTCACTTATTTCGGTTAAAGAATGTTGATATTTATGTGAAAATAATACGCATTCTCGACTTTGCTGGTTTGTTCTAAACTATCACGAAAGAAAATGAAAAAGTAATGCTCCCAAATAAATGGCACACAAAAAAAATCTTTAAATTTTTTCAGCAAAAGAAATTTGAATTTACATTACAAAAATAAAAATGTAAATAAGAACTTGAGCGCGAAGCCAGCTTCATTTAATCATACAGGGTTTTCCAATAAGAGGTGTTATTTTGATATTAAAAGAAAAATGCCATTTTTTATATAAATGATCGGATGTTTATTTCATTATAAAGAGGAAAGTTTGCCGTTAATAGTGGAAAGTAACATCAGGCAAATGACTACCACGACCACGCTTACAGGACCATTTCCTTTTCATGAAATTCTTCATAACCAAATCACAAAGTGGCTGCCCTATGTCCTCGATAGCCTCACGAATTCCATCTTTGAGGTCTTGAATTGACGCTTGGCTGTTGGGATAGACCTTCTCTTTCACGTGGCCTCAAAGGAAGAAGTCGCAAGGTGTTAAATCACAAGATCTCGGTGGCCAATTGTGATCACTTTTTCGAGAGATAACACGCTCCCGAAACTTTTCCCGTAAAATATCAATGGTTTCGTTGCTTGTGTGGCACGTAGTGTTGCCTTGTTGAGAGTAAACGTTGTCCAGATCAATACCATCCGATTCCCGCCATAAAAAATCATTAATCATCTCTCGATAGCGCAATCCATTCACCGTAACTGTTGCTGCAGCCTCATTTTCGAAAAAATAAGGTCCAATGACTCCGCTGGACCATAAACCGCACCAAACAATCAGTGAGAAAGGAGAGGCTTTTCAACAATACAATTTTGCTTGTTGAAGCCAGCGAGGTAGAAATGGGCCTCATCACTCAAAATGATTTTTCGATGGAATTCCAGATCATTGCCAAATTTTCACCATTTTTATAGTGAATTTTAATAATTTCAATGCGTTGTTGAAGCGTGCACCGTTCCATTTTTATTAATGGCGTAGTTTCTACTTGTCAAATGTCAAAAACTGACAGCTTCAAAAGTGACATCTACCGAAATAGCGGGCTAACACATTATTGGAAAACCCTTCACATTTTAATACGCCTCGTCCACATGTTCTGCATAATTTTGTTCCTCAAGCAAAAATATTCAGGAGGTCATAGTCAACTGCGATTTGTTTTATCAATCATAAAATTGATAAAAACATAAAACAAGTTCCAAAAACATTAAAAATAGTCAAACATAATGGCCCACTTGGAACTCTAAATTTAAACAATATGGCTGTTAAAAATTAATCTAAAAAATAACGTATCTTCATCAAATTAGAATTATCACACTTCATCAATTAATTGGAGAAAAGGGAAAAGAATCAACGAACTCTTTCAAAAATTACATATAATACAAAGATTACAACAAAATAGTGGGCTTCTAGCTCATATCTATATGTTCTAACTTAATTCTAATCGAAAAACTTTTATGTTGTCCTTATATATTTACTTCAAAATATTCTTAACCTGTCAATTTTTGAAAACCTGCTAACATAAACAAACAACTCTAACATTAAATGTAGCAATAATGAGCTGAAAATCAAGGACGAGAAATGAGAAAAGCTATTGCCACTAATATACCTGGATTGTTCCGTCCCAGATCGACGAGCCTCAACGAACCTAGCCAACGAGTACCTCCATTGGAGTTGTTGATCACGGGATCTCAAATTTGGAAGATATTTTATCTTATCGGGGCCCGTCTATGTAATATATAACCGGAATACCATCAGAATCAAAAACAACGATTTCTGTCTAAATACATGAATGCTTCTGGAAGAATGAAGCCAGTGCTGAGACAAGTCTTAATGTATTCGTCTGTAGGATGGAACGACTACGAAATCCAGGGGTTTACGATCACAATTAAAGGCTGCGACATGATTTGTAAGTAGTTTCAAATTGAAGACATCAATACTTGGCACTTTAGCAGTTTGATAAATCGTTTGATTCGATATGTAGTGTTTCCAATCCGTCTCAGGCTTCCTGTACAGACCAGTATATGCACAGAAATTTCCTTTCGAAAACTCAATCTTTCCATTGTACTAGCACTCTGATTATACCATATCTAACATCCATATGTCAAGACTGGTCTAACTAGAATTTCATAACAGATAACATTTTGATTAATGTATCTGGAACGGCCGAGTCGTCGAAGGGACATGACCAGTTTTTGTGCTTTACTGAGCACGATTTTGACTGATCGAGATGAACACCGAGGTATCGAACACAGGATTTATGTAGAACCCGTTCTGAACTACGATCACAGGCCATAGTGTGGAAATCTTTTCAATTACTTTTCAGATCTTGACCGGCCAACCGCACCGTTGTCCGAAACAACCACAGCGCTATCCCAAACAAAATTATTTCGCATTTCTGCGCATAAATTTTCATTCGCCAACTGCCCGTGTAGAGCTGCAGACCATTCAACATTTTTAATTATGTTGCTTTGAACTGCTTAAGCTTTTCAATCTACCGTATATATTATAAGATCATCACCATATGCTGCTAATGATCTCGTTGGCGACACGTTAAAATCAAAGCCGTTCAATAGTTTGTGAATGAATACGGAGAAGAGCAGAGGTTCAATAAGTGCTGCTAGGTGCAGACTATTCAAGACCTTGAAATAGCGCATTATCAGATTTCCACCAGTTACAAGTACGATTTTCCGTACAACATATTGGTCCTCAAGACGACAAGGATCGGGAGAACTTGTTATGAAGGAGCTTAAAAATTAGTCAATCGAACTATATCGTGTCGAAGGCTTTCTCCATATCAGATAGGCTCCAACGCATCCTCTATTGTTTAGTTTGCAGCAGATGTCTAAGATTTCTTTCGTTGTTATGGTCGAATGTCTGGCATGGCAATCTAACTGGCAATTCGACATCAACTCACATTTCTCGATGTGGGCAATTAATGCTTGATTCAGTATAACTTCAAACACCTTGCTCATGTCAGGCAGCAAGCTCATTGGGCGATAGCCTTTAGGTCACCAAGACTCTTTTCCTTTCTTCAAGATCGGAAATACCTCGGCTTTTTTCCACTCATTCGGGAAATATGAATTGTTCAGTATGTCGTTGAACAATATGCAATAATTTCTAATAGCAACCTCGGGCAAATTTCGTAGTATTATATTGGGAATACCACAAGATTTCTTATTGTTTATTCTGCAAAATGTGAGGTACAAGTTCTCATAGTTGACAAAGAAAAATATCATTTGGTATGAGGTCAGAGGTCAGTGCTTCATTGAATTGAAGAATGGGCTCGCCTTCAGGCTAGATTTGAAATCGGAAACTTGCTTCAAAGACTTCTGAAAGTATTTGTGTCCATCTGATGGTTAGGTTAAGTGGATCAATTTAAAATTAACTCCAATCAAGGCAAGCTTGTGTAATCCATCGCATATAGCCAATTTACATTTGTATCCGGAGTCGTACTATTAATTTCGATACCAGGCCTATCTAGAAGATCTATCTCATTACTAGCAACTTTAAAATTGGACACTTTCACTCGAGAAAGTAATATGCTTTTGACTCTAGGGGAAACGCCATCTTGTTCCTGTTCGCTAATACCCCTAGTTTCTCCCCAAATTGGTTGTTGATTCACGCCTGTAGTATGAACGGATTAAGTTGCGGATATTGTTAAGGTGTCTTTTCAAAAAAGCCAACGAGGGATTGTTGTTCAGAAATTGTCGATAAATATTGTTGACGCGCGCCAGAAGAAGGCTTTTCAATCTTTTCAACCTTGCGATGGTTGGTGTTTCATATTCTTCCATATTGATTCTATGTTTAATCTTGGCAACGGCTTTCTCAATCGTTTCCAATGTCACCGTCTCTAACTTCGACAAAAAAATATCTCTTTCATTGCTAGGTAGATTTCTGGTATTAGGAACCATTGGGCAAGAATTGGCATTGTCAGACGGCAGACATTGCTTTTGGTACTCCCGATCAAACTTTCTATGAAACTGTCTCCAATCCGTTTTTCTAGTTAATTGAAACTGTCTCCAATCCGTTTTTCTAAAATTCAGTCGATGATTTTCATGTCGAAATGGAATGAGGAAGACATCATCCCTTTAATGATTTATTTCCATCACGATTGCATAATTGTCGCTTTCGTTAAGGATTATGAAATTTTAATTAAGTCTTGCCTCAGGAATGCAGAGTTCCAAATATGAATTTGATGTAGGGTGTGTTGGGAGTTCTTACGCAAATAGATTGTACCTATATTCAATTTGGTTTCCTGCTATCCACGATAGATGAACTGCAGAACCTCGTCAGAATTCAATGCATCTTTGGCTGCCAAAGTTAACCAGTGATTTTGTTCTTTTCGTTATTTTGTCTGCGTTTATTCCTCAATTTGGAAATACCTTAGTTTGTTTTCAGCCGCCAATAGCCGAACCATATCGCTGCCGCGTTTCCAGAATATATTGGTGGAATTTTTTCTGTCTTGTTGCTGAATTTCCCCAAGGAACCAACAGACTCGCGATTTAGTGTCTTCTTCTTATTTTATATTTTGAATATTAAATAAAATTAGCTGTGCAAAATAGTTTCTGCTTCTGAGGTCGTTTGCTCCACTCTTTTCTCTTTGGTTTCTCCAGTTTTTTTTTCACCTTCGTTTCTTGTTTGTCTTGTTTTCGATGCTTTGGTTTTTGTTTCTTCGTCATCGATTTCTCGACCAATTCTTCCAGGGAAAAGATTCGCAAGTTGTGCTCCTCGTTTCCGTTCTTGATTCTTTCTATCTCGTCAGTATTTGCCATATTTTCAGTTTTCTTCTGCCATCTGTCGAGTTTTCTTGGTTGATTCTTCTCATCAGTATTGCAACCGTCTGTTTACTATTGATCGTTTCTTTGGGTTTCCCCAACGGGTCCGAAACTCTCTTGAGATTCTTCGCTTTGTTGTTTCAGGTATTGAAATAAAGTTAAGATATTCGATACAAATTGTTTAAATAAATTGTGTCGACGATATTGTAACAAGCTTTCTCCAATTAATATCAAAATAAATTACGCAACAAATGTTAGTTGTAGAATATCCAACCTTTCACACGAAAAAGATACGACACCAAGAGATAGGGAACCTATCGAACACACAAAATCATCAGCTTCAACTCAGAAATTTTCAAAAGGCTTAACGTAATCATTCGTTTATCCATAGAAGGGAAAATAACTCGAATTGGAGGTTGGAAACCTGTTATTGGCCATAGGATAAAACCGAGTTAGAAAGCACTGCATCAGCGCGCTGTTCCAAAATAAGCTACAGAATTTTAAAGGCGTTGGGGCGCACTTTTTAAGGCAAAAAAACCCAAGTTGTACAAATTTTGAAAAAACATTCGCTCGCTTACATAAAATGAAATAAAAATTATCACCGTTATTATATTTTTGATAAGCTAAACTTTTTAATTGGATCATTTCACCCTTTTCGCATCAACTTAATGTAAATCTATACGACAAATTTGCTCTACATTTGAAGCTTATCTAACGTCGCGCGGATATCGATCACTCTTTCGGATGGCTCCGATAGCTTTTTAAAATTACTTTTTATGGAATTGTTTGCAGCTACATATAAATGAGTTGCATATTTTGAATAATAATTTTTCTGAAAAATTATAAGAGAAGAAAAATGTTAGAAGAAGGTGGTTTCGACGTGTGCACTAATTCTCCTCAGGCCATCACTCTTTGATACACACCGGTGATGGCGACCACCATGCTCAGAGGTGAGGGAGTTAATTTTTAATTTTTCTACTTATGCAAACTCAATATGTTTTTGTATCTGCAAGTTATATTCAAGGTAAATTTCTCTTGTAAGTACTTGTATTAGCTAAACTTTTTAATTGGATCATTTCACCCTTTTCACATCAATATATTTTTGATATTTGGTAAAAAATAATTTACTGAATATTAGGCGTTGAGTTTTAAGGTGTTAAAGGAAATAAAATAGCTCAAAATGCAAAGGTATTATCTAGCAGGAAATTTGCATAAAAATTGGTTGATTTAAATGATTAATAGTAAAATTTACGATTCTCATCAAGATTCTTCGACGGCAAAATCATTCGTTTCAAAGCAATAGTCGGCAGGAAGAAAACCCACCGAGGAACAATTGAAGGGCATAGTCTTCAAGCTATGACCAAAGACATAAATTAATGGCCACAAAACACACACTACCAATTCTATCGGTGAATGGTGTTTTTTATTACATAAAAACTATATTTTTTGCTTTAGCACTACAGCCCCTTTCGGGCCTTCGCTTAGAGATAAAGTATCTCATTATCTTGATCAAATGTATCGGCACCCGAAATGTGATATGGTCAGCCTAGCATACTCACATAGTACCCACACTCAACCTAGGCGTTCACCACGTGTTCAGCAGTTAGCAGCAATCTTCTAAGCAATTGATCTTAGCGAGCGCTCAGACAGCGACTCGACAATCGATTTACATCGCTAATGCAAGGGTGCACACAGCTGCTGTCTGCACATAACCTAATATAAACAATAGATCCGAACATGTGCCCTGGCGAAGCTGTCAGGCCCTGGGAAAATTCCGGGTAAATGGAAGCTGTCGATACCGGCCAAAGCGTGGTAAGTACCATGCTTTGGCCGACCCGTTCACTCAGCTGCGATACGTTCTGGTTTTAGACCATTACGTGCCACAACTAAGCATGCTTATAGTCCGTCCGAAGAATAACACGAAACAAATCACGTTGTCGCAGTGGGGCTCGAACCAGGTACATTCGGCTGACGCAGCGAGTACTCTAACCACTACACTACGTAGACTACTTACCAAGCGCGTTTTTTTTCGCCTAGAAAATCATCATTTAAGCAGATCTCTCTCAATTGCTAGCGGTTCATTTCCAACCGGAGCTACGCGGAACAGATGATTTGCACCTTTAAAAGCTGCAGAATATGTAACGTAACATGCACTTAGTTTGTTTGAAACCGGTAATGACCACTATTTCGAAAAATTGTAAGATGCGTAACGTCTCGTGCATTTAGTTTGCTTCCATTATCGTTGCCTGCGGATAGGTATGCACTTGCGATAAATGAAGAAATGTTTTGAGAATATATTTTTGTATCAAATATTCAAAATATATTTTTATATTAAGCAGGTAGGTAATTGCGTTAGTTCTCTCGAAAAGTTTCTACTATCAATGTCTGGCTATAAACAACGAATATGGACAACGCTTGATCGATATCGCTACCAGACTTCCTTATAAGCGCCATCTATTTTGTGCACTGAAGCATTCATAGAAGGAAATGGGCTTCTACCGGACAGTCGCACGTTAAATCAAATCAAGCACATTCTTATAGGAAAAGGGACTGACATCAGTATTCTCCACACTCGTCACTTCGTACTTATCTACTGTAGGTACATTTCGATGCCACTTTAGTAGGATTTATTTAAATACCATTACCACCAAAATTGAGCGCCAACTAACCGACAGCAAGAAAAAGTCCACAAAAATGTCCTCGCTAAAGAATTACATGCAAACACCCTCGCATGAAGCGACGGGATAGTGAAGATACATTATCTAGGTGACAAAAGATACAGCAATGGATACTAAGAAAAGGTCTTAAAAGATGGACTGGGAAAAGAGGGAAGAAAATCTCAGTAAATTGTCGACAAATTCGATGAGCCAAAAACCTTTTACCGATGAATTGCATTCTCAACTAAATCATATCTCCTTATTTTCCAATCGAACAATTATAAGATGATTTAAAACCACGGTTGAGCCTCTATAAATGCGGGAAAAAATCAACAGCAGGCAGCAATATCAACATAAAATACAGGTGAGTGGAATACTTCCAAGAACTCCGCAAAAACTACTAAAGCTGTGGGCTTTAAGGAGCTAAATGACGTAACGGACCTGGTATCACTTCTAACATTACGAGCACTCATACGCGACGGCAGGAAACTCAAGGGACCTGTAATCGAAGGAATATGAGAAACGAGAAACATATCTAAATCAATGGGGCACAATAAATCTGTAATGTGCAGAACATCAAATTCATACAATCTACACTATCTTCTTCCCCGTTGATAATAAATTACGATAAGAGGAAATTTGTTGATAATTATGAGAGACAAATTGCACTTTTTGAAAATTACAGTGCCATCGCTCAATCATGCAAGTCTTATGAAAATATGCTTTGAAAGTACCAAGGGGTTTTCGGAGGAAAAGTTCCATCCTTGATCAAATATGTACAATGAAACAAGTGCACGAAAACTGCATCATCTACCGTAGACTTTAAATAAACATATACAAATTCTTTTTCTTTTTCTTGAAAAGCCATCGGGCCTTGCTTTATTGGTAGAGCAGACGCGTTTCGACTTTTTCGAGTCATCTTCAGAAGTCGAAACGCATCTGCTCACCTAATAAAGCAAGGCTCGACGGCTTGTCAATAAAAAAGAAAGTTGTTCTACGGATATGAATTAAAATAATTGGACACGCGAATTCGATCGAATTACTTGGCATTTACACCCAACGAAATTTTTCGAATGGCCGCGGTTGCGATAACATCCCAAGTTTCAATAAAAGTCAACGGAAATCTAACATATACCTTCCAAACAGGATTTGGTCTGAAATTGGGGGATTTACTTGCTTCGATGGTATTCAAGATTACTCTCTAGAACGTTATCAGCAATGAATCAATCAACACCGTGGAAACCTTACTATTCAAGTCCACACATTCGATAGAGTATACCAACGTGTGCAACTTATGCCCCGATCAGCTCCAAAGAAGCCTTTTTAAGTTCGAAGCGCACCGTATCATATCGAGGCTCTACGAAATCAAAACTCAATTCGCAACTCACAAAAATATAAATACGCTAGTCCTACTAAATTCAGCTAACGATGTTTTAAGGCGGGTGTGTCCAACTTGATAGAAGGAAAATAATTCAGCCGATATTAATTGCTAAAGTTGGAGAAGAGTTTCAAACCACATGTTCATTAATAGTTGCGCCAATTTCAAACGAGCTAAATAGTGTTATAAAATGTGATGCAATTATGAATCCTAATAAAGGTACTGACTATGAAAACCGTATTGTAGATGTAACATCCCAACCATAAGCTCAGGATGCTTTGACTGACTTATTCTATGCAGATACTGGATTATACTAACGAGACGCGTAAGTTCTGTAGATTACTATAGAACCTAGCATCTCGTTAGAAAAAAACATAGGAAATCGGAAGTTATAGTTGTTTACGATAATAACATACGAGTAAATGTCACGTTCCTTCTACCGTGCTACGAGGAATCCCCTAATTACTGAGCCAACAAAACAGAAGCTAAGGGTACAATATGATGGTAGGGAACTACAGCCTCATAAAATGGCAATAAATGGGCCATTTTATGAGGCATTTTACTTTCCATAAACAAGTTTATCTAGTTTTCTTAGACGAGATGGACGCGACGTCGAGGAGATAAAGAAAATACTCATAAACCGCACGCACTGCAATACAGTCATACCCACCAGCGACGCCTCAGAAATTTTCGTTTCTAGACATTCATCTACCGATAGCTCAAAGGGAAAGATTTCAATTAGGAGATCGGAAATTTGTTCTTGGTCTCATTTTAAAATCTGAAGGCGTGTACCTAGATGCAAAACAATAATTAGATTCCTGTCATGCTACAATATCAAAAGTCATGAAACTCTACCAATACCCTCTTTTTCTTTTCATAGCACTACAGCCCCTTTCGGGCCTTCGCTAAGAGATAGTTAGAGCATCTCATTGTCATGATCGAATGTATCGGCACTCCACAAGGTGATATGATTATTATCACGCTTTGGCCATGTGTCCGTCCACCCAGCTGCGTTCTGATTTTAAACCAGCACGTATCATAACTGAATGGGCTTGTAGTCCGTCCGAAGAATCACTTGATCTAAATCTCGTTGACGCCAACGAAACTCGAACCAGAGATCTTCGGCTTACGGGCTTAGTGCTCTAATCACTAGACCACGCGGACTACAACAATATCCTCAAAATATCTGAAAGAAGCTATTAGGCACGTGATACCCACGTTTAACATGTATATGAAAAGTTAAACGCCTCGACGTTAAACAATATTTGGGAAACGGATTTTCGCATGCGTTCCAAATTGAATGAGTTGAGTAAAGCCATTTGGGAAACCAGACCAGTCCTCCGAGGACTTATCGAACGCGAATAGTGGATCGAAGGAGGCGGTGATTGAATAAGAATGTGTCAAGTAAGCCTAAGCTCGATATGGACTGTAGTGCTACTGTTATGTGAATGTAGCATAGGTAGCAAAAATGTGATTCTCATCCCATTTAATTTAGAATTAATATCTTAATTTTTCACCCGGGGTTTCATCGTTAAATGGAAATTTATTTGCTATATGTTCCGTGCGGTGCGGTTTTGATTCTTCTTCTTCGTATCACTACAGTTCTTCTCAGGCCTTCGCTTCATGCAAATAGCGCCTCCAATTTTGAAATCTGAGCAGCGATGAACTGTCTTCGTCGACCGAGTCAGACCAGCGTTTCCTCGGTTTTGCTACTGGTTTCCGCCCTTCAGTTCTCCCAAAGAAAACCTTTTTGGGTATCCATTGTTCGTCCATACGATACATGTAGGTTGGCTTCTGGGCTACTGTAAAATTGTCGTTTCACAATGTGTGCGCATGTGGGGTAATGCATCATCATAGTCTGAGTGCTCATGAACGGTCTAATGGTTATTTTGCTAAATAACAGCCTCTTGCCGAAGAGCGGCCTGATGAAAATCCTACCCAAGAGCTGAATGACGGAAGTCTTATCAAAAAAGGCATGATGATCGTCTCCCTCAATTCAAGACCAAAAAATAAATATTTCACTCATCGGAGAACTATTTTTTATTCTATTCTAAACTTGGCCAGGTATGCTTCAGACCGTCAGCTGCAACGTACACATTGCAGTTTGCGTAGAATTACGCACACGAATACAGGTGGATCGTCATACATGTATAATCTTTCTGTAGCGCACTGAGCCAAAGATTCTCCTAAGAACTTGGTTTCAAATACATCCAGGACCTTTTGTCTGCTGATGGTCTAGGCTTTTGCTTCTTTACCGCAGCGCATGTTTAATGATTGATATGTATACGAAGTTTTTTTCTGCAAATCATTGGACTTAAAAAAAAGGAAGTACAATGAAATCAGCTTTTTGCAGAAATTTTATTCCCTTTCCATTAAGCCGTAAAATTGTCCACAGCTCATAGTGATCATTAAATTTTGCAAGTCGATATGATCGATATGAAGTTAATAACCCTTCATTTGACATAGGCGTTACAGCAAGCAGATTTGGAATTGCGATTATGTTTTTTGAATTAAATAACTCAAAATATTTTCTAACCTCCAGATTATTTTATGTGGTGAAGAATCTTTTTGAGATTTTGTTCTACTTACAAAATCCTTCTCGAATCGGTTTTGTCTTTCCGTCCGTCTATCGTTCCGTCCGTCTGTATCACAGCGGGTTTTCTCGGAAACTATAGCAACTACAATCACCAAACTTAGTACTTAGGTCACAAGTGACGACCCCTTTAAAGTTTGGAGATCAATAAATTTTCCCAAGGTTAGCAGGACTACAAGAACGAGGCCCCCTATATCGGAAGGGTTCTCTTAAAAGTTTTTTTTACCGGAGGTAGCCGTGTGGAGTGTCAAATGATAGGTCTTCAAGAGAACTTCCCAAAACAGGTCCTAAACGGTGTTACTGGCTTCGTGTAGCATAATAAGAGGTGAAATGTACGAAAAATGTGTGTCCCGCACCTCGTTGTTGGACACCTGTGATCTGAAAAACCTGAAGAGACAGTGCGCACTCAACGATTGGTAGCAGTCTTGGCTGAATTCAACGAAGGGAAGGTGGACTGAGCGCCTCATCCCGGATGTGAGACCGTGGCTTAATCGAAGGCATGGTGAGACTGACTTCTATGTGTCCCAGCTTTTGCGCGGGCATGGGTGTTTTCAGTCTTACCTGTACAAGATTGGTAAGTCATGGTCCCCCGATTATCTGTTTAGCCCATGAGAGGACGACAATGCCTGCCACACATTTTTTGCCTGCACAAAATGGGTCAGGCTGCGAAGCGACCTCTACAGGGAGACGGGGAGAGCTCACCCCGGATAATATAGTTGCGGCGATGCTCGAATCGGTTGACAAATGGAACTAGGTGGCACATTATGCTCGGGCAGTCCTAAAAGATAAAAGGGACTCACAGCAGCCGGGGGCGTTGGGGCTGGGGGATCGCTTTTCTGGCACTTCCTCTTCCCCTCTCCCCTCTCGCTAGAACGGCGTAGAAAAACGAGACCTGACCCAAAGTAATGCGTCAAATGGTTCCAGGCTGGGTTCTCGGGTTGACAGGGGAGGTGTTTAGTGGGTAGTCGAGTCGCCTTGCGAGCATAGGAGTCCCATACTTTGAACCATCAAACTATTAAATACCAAACGACGTTGATTTATGCTGCTAGAGTAATTCCACATATTAGAAGTTGCTTTTAATTTCAAAAGGAGTAAGGAACGAAGATCGCGCATTTGGTAGGTAGCGATAAAGTGGTTTTTGTTAATAGGGTATTAATATACTACTTTGTGTTAATAAAATCTACCACAGATAGGCGAAATGAAATATCCATGTAGTGTTGCAACGAAATCTCCAATCGATGCCATAGTTGTTATCTCTGCACCCTGAACGCAGTAATGCTTCCATACAACATGATTAGACTTTAATGAAGCTTAGAATATAAGCCTTATAAGACTTCAAATGGGAACTGCCTACTCCAATGGTAGCCAGTCAAAGATCAAAAACGACCCGAAATTTCTTAATGTAGTCGTAAGCAATCCGTCCAACCGTTTCTAGACAGCAGCCACAGAAAATTTTTGACTCGGATTTAAAATTTCAAAGTTACGGGTGACCAAAGTTTGAAAGTTTGATGGCCTGTAAATTGACAACTTTTATTCGATTTATTGAGATGGATATTGTAGTATAGTAGGTTTTTGAGTTGTTCTTTGACCCCGCTAAAATTGCGAAAACATTAAAATTTGAAACCAACTATTTTTAGTTTTTACATTAAAGATATACCTTAGATTTCTGCTTTGTAAAACTCTGAGTTAAATGAGATTCGGCACATTAATTGATCAGACTGTTCGATGGATCTCTGCAAAACTAACCTAGAACTCAACGCTCTAATTCAAAACAGCGGCCTCTCAAATTTAAAAACAAACATTTTTTAACTGCTGTCTCTAACCAAAGTACTGACTAGATTTTCATGGAAATTTGTAAAATAGTTAACATTAGAAGTATTAATGTAACAGAAAGAATTTCTCTGGACGATAAGTTATCGAATTTCATAATAGCGTTTGGTCAAAGTTCCTAATTTTAGTAAGGTTTATTGTAAATATAGTAGTAAGATTGATGTTACAAGAGCCAATTATGTTCAATTTTTAAGTTATGTGTGAACAGGACTCAAAATACTGGCTATTCCAATTAAAGTTTTTTTTATCTGATAATTTTTTGTCATTAATTAATGTTGGAAACGTTTCAATTAGAATTCTAGTAACGTTCAAAATTACTTTTTTTTAATCAAAATCGATATACCTACAAGGGCGAGGCCAACGGGAATTTTTAAACACGGGTTCAGGGAATGTCGAAAACTGTGCTATTCAAACAAAAAAAAAACGTATAGTAACCGTAAATTGAGTTGACAATCGTCTGCAATTTATATACGATTTATTGATTTGTAATACTTTTAAGTGTTTTAAGTTTGTGCAGGGCACGGGAGCCGAGGGTCTGGCAAAAGTGTCAGCGAGCTATAAAGAAGACCGAAGAGATATGTAATGATTTTAAATGTTTAAGTCTGTGCAGGGCTCGGTTTCTGATGGTCTGGCAGAAGTGTCAGCGAGCTTTAAAGAAGACCAAGCTCAGCTGACTTGCTTTGCCTGACAACCGCGTACGCGTGCTTCTCGACTAGCTGTTTGCGGGGTCATATAAGGCGGGTTCTTGTCGCGCCACGAAACTACACTACAAAATATTTATCACGCGTACTCTACAAGGCAATCCGATCAATTTTTATTATCTTTAGAAATGTTCTATTAACATATGTGCCAGTTAAGCTACTCTACAGTAATGCAAACGCAAACATTGTACAAAACGCAACCGTTACGCGTACTTTCCCTGCAGAAAGTCTACCGACCGACTTTTCTCGCAAATTTATATGGCGGTATATGAAGAATTGCGGAGATGTCAACGAAAACTCGAGGTTGTGTACGATTGCAAAACGGATTTCTAAAGTGAGATGCAGACAGTCCACGGAGAATATAATAATAGCGCTTATTGTGAAGTAAAATTATTTGTTCTTACACCCGTTTAATGCCTTCCAAAGAGAATTAATAAGAGTTTGTATACCTCACAAAGCTTAGCTATCAGTGGAAGGTGCAGAACATGTGCTTCTTTTGCCCGTCTTAAAAAGTGTAGGAGTACAGTGGACAGTGCTAGCTGCTCACACTCTCAAAAAATCATTTGTGTGTTCATTTTTGTTTTCGAAGCCCTCAAAACATGAGTAATATTCAACACCGCATATATTATGATCATTCATATTGTTTTATGGATAAATGGATTTTTAGATATGTCCTTGTTTTCTATGCATGAAAGATATGTGCCTGAATCTATCCCAAAATTTTTAGACATATAGGCCTTGTTCGAACATAAAAAGATGTAATTGTTTTGTTGTGCGCATAGCAAAATAGGTTTTTGAAAATAATTCAATTTAAATAGACAACAATTTTGAATCGTCTATACTCCGGTTGCAGAGACCCTAGAAAATTTTCCAAGTTTGAAATTAGATTACTGCGTCGCATGTATATAGTATTTTCAACATTCCTTTCTTTAGTAGGGTTGGTAGTACCTCAATGAAATATTATCCAAGATTTTTTGGGACGGGCCAATTGTTTCTCTCGAAACCATTTATTCCATTGAATTAGTATGGAGGCAAACACTTTTTTAGTTAGATGAGATTCCTTTTTAAATTGCTCTACTATGTGAATTGGTATACTTTATAATTATTTCATTATTTATTACAATTTTAAATTTCCAAAAATTACTAGGCTTATCGAAAATAGACAACAACACCACAGAAACGCGTTTTAACAATCGTTATATGACTAAAATTCGAAAAGATCTTAATTCGGCTGGCCAAATAAACATCGGTTCGCTTGAGAGAATAACAAGCTGAGCTTAGCAAGAACAACTAGAAAATGCTGAATCGAGTAACGACAATAATTGACCAATATCGATAGACAATCAGCAGGCCATCAGCAAGAAAAAAATAACAGCACAGAAATGATAAATGTAAAACAGTTTGCTGAGCAAAATACATCGATCAATTCCACGATGCGAAGCAGCCGCCGAAAATAAAGAATTGTTCGCAAATATGGAACTTCAAATGAAACAAATACCACAACAATTTCATCTTCATCCACATCGGATTAATCGCAATATAATTTTTAACTATAAATTTCCTATCAATTTCTTATCATTGCAGTGATGATGATCAAAATGACGACGCTGTTATGGATTCACTGGATATTAAACCACCACAAGCAGTACGTTCCACATCCAGCCACAAACGACCGTTTAAAGATAAAAAGCATTCCAGAGAGCGTAAGCGTAAAGATCGCGATCGTGATCGTGATCATAACAAAGAACGAGAGCGAATGGTGCGTGAACGCGAAAAGGAGCGGTTCGAAGATAGACGACATCGACCAATGGGCGGCGGTAGTACTCGTGAATGGGATCGTCATCCAAAAAGACATGATCGGCGTGATTATCACGAGGCTCCTAACCCTCGGGAACATGACTATCATCACGCACATCAACAGCATAAATTGCGGGAACGCGACAAGCGACAAATGGCCGAAAGTCGCGGCAGTGAACGTGATAGAGAAAGAATGCACGATCGCGATAGGCGTAAACATGCTGAACATTACTATGAATCAAAAGTAGATGCCGAGAGAGCCCTAGAGGATTTACGAACGCGACTATTAAGCAAGCGACACAAGTACGAAAAAGAACTGACACGGTATAATGATGATGTTCATCACTACGAAAGTCGTCCTAGTTCAATGGACTCCAGGCGCGAAGCTCGAGATCGCCGGCAAGATAATATAGAAATAATAGACAGTCCTGAACATTATCCCGCCTATACAAGCACTTCGCAACGCACCGACAAGAAAGATAAGAAGGAAAAAGAAAAGCCAGAGGATCCGGAATTAGCAGCAAGGAGAGCGCGTTTACTCGAGGCTGAAAGACAAATATCCCGCCAAAAAGAAGAATTGGAAGCACGTCGTGTAAATCGCGAACGAAATAAACAGACATCAAAACGCCAACATGAGGAAGAAGTGGCAAGCAAGAAAAATAAACGAGCAAAAAAATCGCCTATAGAGGAAGGAGAGTATGAGGAAAATGATATTATCAAAGTGCCAGATAACGATAGTGACGTAGATGTATCGTCCGATGAAGAACGTTTACGAAAACGTACAGGATCGGAATCTGATTCAGATTCGGGCTCAATACGTTCAGCGACGAAAGGCCGTCGAAAATCTGTGGACGAGGAAGATGTCCTACCTGTAAGTCCTTTGTCAGTAGGCGATCTAGCTAAATCGGAGCATGGCAGGTCATCTACATCACGTTCGCCGCATTCTGCACATTCAGGTCGATCACGTAGTCGATCGCGGTCTGATCATAGTCGAAGATCTCGTTCTCCACGTTCACGATCGAAAAGCAAGTCACGTAGTCGTACCAAATCCCGTTCACGTTCGTCGGATCAGTCAGATAGATCTGTATCCAAGTCACGATCAAGATCACGTTCACGTTCGCCCTCCAGATCCCGATCAAGGTCGCGCTCACGTTCACCCTCTCGATCTAGGTCGCGATCTCGTTCCCTTCATTCTAGATCGAGAACAAGGTCACCACGTTCACATTCAGGATCTCGTTCACGTTCACGATCAATTGACAAGAATAAGAGAAGCGACAATGAGGAGATCGAAATGAAAGATTCAAAGGCATCTGATTCAAAGAAAGCTGAAAGTATTAAACCGGACGATTCACCTGTGGATGAAAAGGGCGAAAAGCTGCCAAATTATTTCCCAGGAATTCAAGGTTGCAGATCAGTGGAAGAATTCCAATGCTTAAATCGAATAGAAGAGGGAACATACGGAGTAGTATACCGTGCCAGAGATCGCCGGACCAATGAAATTGTCGCGTTAAAGCGACTTAAAATGGAAAAGGAGAAGGAAGGATTTCCGATTACGTCACTACGAGAGATAAATACTTTGCTCAAAGGACAGCATCCCAATATTGTTACTGTACGTGAAATAGTTGTGGGCAGTAATATGGACAAAATTTTCATTGTAATGGATTATGTAGAGCACGACTTGAAAAGTCTGATGGAAACAATGAAACACAAGGAGCAAACATTCTTTCCTGGTGAAGTCAAATGCTTGATGCAACAGCTTTTGCGTGCCGTTGGACATTTACATGATAATTGGATATTACATCGTGATTTGAAGACTTCCAATTTACTTTTGTCGCATAAGGGTATATTAAAAGTTGGTGATTTCGGATTGGCTCGTGAATATGGAAGTCCTCTGAAGGCGTACACGTCATTGGTGGTAACACTTTGGTATCGAGCACCTGAACTGCTACTGTGCACAAAAGAATACTCAACGCCAATTGATATATGGTCGGTCGGTTGTATTTTTGGAGAATTCCTTCAGATGGCTCCTCTGTTTCCTGGCAAGTCTGAAATGGATGAACTCAATAGGATTTTTAAGGTATGATCATTTTAAACTCTTAATTCGACGATAATAGACTAATTTTATTCTTTTTCTTTTATTACAGGAGCTTGGAACACCAAATGAAAAAATCTGGCCCGGCTACAAAGATTTACCCGCCGTACAAAACCTCCTTAGTCAAAATTCTCATTTCACCGAATATCCAGTCTCGAATTTACGTAGAAGATTTTCAAGTAAATGTAGTGAGCTAGGAATCCAACTACTCCAAGGACTGCTTACATATGATCCAAAACAACGCTTGACAGCTGAACAAGCATTGAAGAGTCCATATTTCAAAGAACTGCCACTACCCATCGACCCGTCAATGTTTCCAACGTGGCCCGCTAAAAGTGAATTGGGCACACGCAAAGCTTTAGCCTCTTCGCCGAAACCTCCATCCGGTGGATCACAATTCAAACAGCTGGGGCGTGATGATATGCCAGCCGGTGGAGGGGCAGCAAGCAGTAAGACTGGATTCGTTTTAAATGCTAATCTTGACCAACGACAATTGGCTATGGCACCAGGTTTTAGTCTTAAGTTTTAGTCATATTTAAAGATTTAAATATTTAATTTAAGATCGATTTCTATTGCTTTATAATTAATGTAATTAAATATGAATGGCCGAGATTTTGAAATAATTGTTAGGAATGATAAATTGGAATCAATACTACAAAGATTAAAATGGAAGGGAACGTTAATTTTGTGAAGATGATTTGTATGCAAGGAAATGAATTGATAGAAAAATTCATTGGAAAAATATCACTTAACTTTAGTTTCATTAATTGTTAGTAGTCGTGAAACACGTGAATGAATATTTGTTTAAATATAGTAGAATTTAATTGTTTGTAAAAAAATACTAAATTTGTAAGAAACAAAGGATAAAAAGAAAGGAGAAAACATGAAATGATCAATATAGATTTTGGATATCTATTGAAAAAATAATAAGATTCAAAATAACTAAAACTTTTTTTATTTCTCCATACTTATCGTGAATGAAGAGTGTATGCAATACGAAATAAAGATTTTGTTATTCATTTCAGCCTGAAAATTAGGGAAAATCACGTTATCTTGAACCTTCTTATATACTGTAAAACTTTCGTGGTGACTGCTCACCAATTTTTCCTTTCAATTAGATTCTTTGACAGGGAGAGTTCCTTTTAAGATAATATTCCTGGATCTTACGGTCACGAAATGATCAACGAAGGAAAGCATTTTTCGAAATTGGGAAAATTCCATGGAGGATATTTTTATTTTTTCAATTAATGAGAAAATAATGAAACGAAAAAACCGAACAAGAAAGTTTTGAGCATGGGAAGCGTATTACGCTATCAAGCGAAGAACTGCAAAGAGTTACCAGAGAAAACGAAGAAATGAAACTCTTAAATTCAAAATTTGAAGGAAATGATTCGAAAATTATCCAACGCCAATTAAATTAAAACAATTAAGCCACAAAGTACAACCGGAAAACAAGAAGCCACGACACATAAGACGAGCGAAAATAAAGTAGCCACGCAAAAGGATCAACAAGGAAAAAAAAACCAACTGCAAGATACAAACAAGTTGGTTAGACAGACAACTTACAAAATGCAGTAACCAGCAACGAATAAAATCAAGAAACATGTCATGTTTGAGTATCATACTATTGTTCCATAGTAATACAGGAAAATTCAAATCGCTATAACTTCGTTAAATACTATTCGATCTTTATGAAACTTTCAGAAAAGATCAATCTTATAAATAGTCATCTCATTTATTGAATTTAAGGGTACCATTTAGATTTTATTCAAGAAAACATAAAATCGATAAATCATACTATTACTAACAAAGTTGGGTGATTTCGACTACATTCATGATTTTCTTCAGATTTTTCGGATGGAAGGTGTCCAATCGCGAGGGGGGGGGGGGGGGGGGTACGCGAAAAGTTCGTACATTTCCCCTACCCCTGCCCCCCTCGGTACTCATAAGGCAATTTTAAGACTTGTTTTGAAAAGATCTCATTGAGACCTTACCAATGACACCCTACTCCACTACCAATGGTGAACATTTTTTTTGAGGGGTCACCTCCCTATATGGGGAGACCCCCCTTAAACCCCTTTGAAAAATTCTTCCACCCTTGAACTTTCAAGAAGTCACCACTTCTGACCTTTCCACAAAGTTTCATGGCTGTAGCCTCTATAGTTTCGGAGAAAAAGTGCTGTGACATACAGACGGACACAGGTCTTGATTGCAATAGGGTTTTGTATTTTAGTACAAAACCCTAAAAAGATAATTCATGATGCCAATAACATACAAAGTGCGGGTCCAGATAACGGCAGCGCAAATTACTATGCGGTACATGCTGTGATGGATAACGATATGGATACTGAAATGGATTGCCAAGAAAATAAAGGTAATGTTAATGATTCTAGTGATAACTTCATCGAATATTTAAAATCTAAAAATAAGGAGGTGAAGAAGTAAATCGGTGTGTCTGGTGATTCTTCTATTAAAACTAACTAATAAGGCTGTTGGAAAAGTTTCACCGATTAATGTCTTTGGGCAACGCGGAGGGGATATGGTTCGGCTATTCGCAGCCGAACATAAGATAGATAATTTCGAAGTAAAGAGAGTGACCGCTGATAAACTCACAATTAAAACAAAAACACTGGCTCCTTGAAATGTTACAGGAAGCAGGGCAAGTTGTCAAATTCATTAGTGTGAAAAATGTTGCTACAAGGGGATCAACTATTGAAGGCAAAATGTTACTATTTTATTTGGTACAAATTTCAAACGATAGCAGTCCAAGTGCCCTCCAACAGGTAAGGTACTTGAACTCTAGGGTTGTGAGGTGGGAGCGTCTTCGAAAAACTGAGGTCAACCAGTGTTACAGGTGTCAAAGATTTGGTCATTCGGCTGCCAATTATGCCATGCACTATCGGTACGTTAAATGTAAAGCTATTCATGTCCCCGTTGAATGCAAATTGGCTCAGATGGAGCAAAAAGAAAAATTATACTATGTTAACTGCGGTATATTTGGTCATCAGCATCATATCGAGAATGCCCTCAATATTAAGATGCAAAAGTTAAATTTTCTTCAAGACAAACACAAATATACCGCAGTGTAACATCGTCTAGTTCTGTCAAAGCCGGGGTATCAATTCCACTTGTTGCTAGAGGACCAGCAGACAACAATGTCAATAAAATAAATAATGTAAGTGGCAATAATGAGCTGCATCTCAAGACTGACACGCAACTTGAATCTATTTCGGAAAGATTTACAAGTAATAAGCTGGATTAAATAATCAATTTTGTTTTTCAACGTTTAGACCAATATGCTACCAAATAAGTTGTCATCCAGTCACATTTCCATGGATAGGCTTCGTCTCATCTCGATCAACGTCAATTCCATTGTTACTCTACATCCACGTGACTATCTCCTTGAATTCATTGTTAAGCAACAGCCTGACATCATGCATCATTGAGACCCACCTCAATTCATGGCACTCCATGACATTCAAGGATTTTGAATTCGTAAGAAACGATAGGGTAATAGGTGATGGGAGACCGGGATATTGGTTCGAAGACTCCATTGTTTTCAAAAAGTTGCCAAGAATACAGAGAAAGTTCCGCCAATTAATGTCTTCGGTCAAAGCGGGAAGGACATGGTTCGGCTATTGGCAGCCGAAAATAAATTAACGAATTTCGAGATTAAACGAATCAATGCCGAAAAGTTGACTATCAGAAAGAAATCACTGGTTGATTTCAAATCAGCAAAAAATGCTTTAAATTCTGGGGAGGTTCCACACTTCACATATACCCCGAAAAGTGAGAAGAACTAGTCCTTCTTGTTGAAGGGCTTGGACTGCGGAGAAATTACCGTCGATATTCTTCAGGTGCTCAAGGAAGCAGCACCAGAAATTGAATTCATCACTGTTAAAACATTCGCGACAAGAAGGTCGACGGTTGAAAAAAAAATTACCGCTTTATTAAGCGCAGATATCAAATACGAGCAGTCCATGTGCTCTTCAACAAATCAGATACTTGAACTTCCGAGTAGTGAGGTGGGAATGCTTAAAAAAAAGAGACGTCAACCAGTGTTATCACTGTCATCAATTTGGGCATTCAGCTGCCAACTGCGCCATGCATTACCGATGGGTCAAATGCAAGGACGTGCATGCTCCCGGTGAGTGCAAATTAGGTCAGACGGAGCCAAAAGAGAAATTATACTGTGCTACGTGCGGTAGTTTTGGTCGCCCGGCATCATATCGAGGATGCTCCCGATGTTATGCTATATACAACGTCGTCAATCGTCTAAGCTCCGCCAAGTGTATACGGCCAAGCGCATACGCCCATTGTCATTAAAACATGTACTTGTCGACCAACGGCAAGCGAAAAGTCTTCATAATTCATACCATTAGCGACGACGACCATGTACATAAGAAGCTTCGGGGTGTGCTTATAGAAATATCGACAAGCTACGCCCATTGTCATCAAAGCATGTACTTGTCGACCAACGCCAAGCGTAAAGACTTCATAATTCGCTCTACATAAACCACAACATTGGCGACGACAACGACCATGTACATGAGAGGCAATTCGCTCTACATAAGCCATAACATTAGCAACGACAACGACCATGTACATGAGAAGCTTCGGGGTGAGTTTCCAGCGGAGTGACACTGTGCTAAACAAAAGCTTTTCCTCGCCTGATTTCTCCCTGCCTTCAAACCATTTCTCCAATTCACCGCAAAGTTTCATCATGCGGGCAAGTGAGACAGAGCGCGGAGGAAGAAGCTTTCGTGGAACGAGAGCGCACGTTTCAATCACTCAGCGAATTTAGGGCGAATTGAGGCCGCATGAATCGTTTAAAAGGCAATTGATCGAGCGAGAAACGGCAAGTAGTGATAACAGCGGTTACGGTATTGTACGCGAAGTGTATTTCACCGCGAAGTCAACAACGAAGCCAGTGTTCGAGCCAGGCAGTGCATATAGTTCCGGTGCAAATGCGGAGTATCTTCGATAATTAGTAAGATGGTGAGGTGTAGGCTTGAGCCGCGAACCTCCTTCGGCTTGTTTGCGTATTACGCTGCGTAGCCACCATCAACTTACTCTACTTTCTTCTAGGCATCCTCCGTCCGTGTAGACACCGTATGGATAGATGATATAAAAATTAACTAAGAGGTGTAAATGTAACCAATTTAAAATAGCAACATAAATAAAACTTAATCCTTTCAACATGTAACTCTCGTCTTTTTGTTGATTTAGTTTAAATGGACAGAGTGGCAGGTAAGTGGTGTTACTGTGAGTACTTTCCCCGGTAGCCTTGATGCTGTATATAGGGTACGCATCAAGTTGAGCTCCTAGTTCTTACCAGTATACATAGGGTATACTGGTTTTGCAACAAAATTGTATACTTTGTATATAGCATAACACCGATATAAAGATGCGAGAGTAAAATTTGTCCCAAAGCAAACACAACTACACCCCAGTGTCTTAGCTCCAAACTATGTCAAGTCCGGAGTATCATTTGCAATTCTACGTCTAGCACTCGTTGCGTGTACACGTGTTTTTAAATCGCTCCAGTCATTAATTTTAAAAATTAATTAATATTTCCTAAAACTCAGTTGAAAATAATTTTTTTAATTGAATTATTCGACTATTTATCGAATACCTGAAATTCATTTCCTGAAGAAATATCAAAAGTGGAAGTACATTCAAGGGAAGTCCCGGTCTGAGAACATACCCTCTAGTCTCGCTGCAAAAGCAACGAGATGGAGGAGCCCGATGGCTTCAGCCATCAACCAGAAGGATCGTGTCCATCGCCAACGATGACGGGCGAAAAAAAGCTCAAAAGAAGATACGACAATAAAGAAGAAAAACTGCAAATTCTATCGATAATCGAAATCGAGCAGCTGATCAAAGATAAAGAGAAAGCTGACAAAATTGAAAATGAAGAGCTCAAGCTTCGAATCAAATCATTAGAAGCACTCGTTGGAACATTAACATTCAACAAAGCTAAAGAAAGCAAGAAAGGCCAAGAAGCAAATTCAACAACTGATATTAAGAAAACTAAAAAGCCAAAGCAAGAAGCTGATCAAGAGGATGTCCTCAGCGCAGGTGGAGCAAACGACAGCAGAAATTACTATGCAGTGCTAGCTGGACTTGAAGATATGATGAGTATTGAAGAGGATCCAGGTAAAACTTCTAAGTTAGATAATGAATTCATAGAAAACCTAAAAATAGGGAGAAAAACTAAAAGTTTTGTCTGCTGGTCCGTCCGTCAAGATTAATGAAAAGAAAGACAAAGTCCCACCAATCAATGTATTTGGGTAAACGGGCAAAGATATGATTCGGCTTTTGGCAGCCGAAAATAAGCTTAAAGATTTTGAGATAAAAAGAGTCAATGCCGATAAATTGACAATTAGGACTGAGTCGTTGATTGATTTCCAGGCAACAAAAAGTGCGTTAAATTCTGGAGATGTTCCGCATTTTACATACATCCCCAAAAGCGAAAGAAACCAAACCTTTTTATTGAAGGGTTGTGGTGAGGACACAGTCGATCTCCTTCAGGTGCTCCAAGAAGTTGCACCAGAAATACAATTTATTTCCGTTAAAAACTTTGCAACGAGGAGATCGATTGTGGAGCGCAAAAACTTGCCTCACTACTTAGTCCAGATTTCCAGTAAAAGCAGTTCAAGTGCCCTGCAAAAAATACGGTACCTGAACTTCCATGTGGTGAGGTGGGAATGCCTCCAGAAAAGTGAGGTCAACCAGTGCTACAGGTGTCAAAGATTCGGGCATTCGGCTGCCAATCGCGCCATGAAATATAGGTGTGTTAAATGCAAAGACATTCATGCTCCCGGCGAGTGGAAATTGGCTCAGGCGGAGCCAAAAGAAAAATTATATTGTGTGAACTGCGGTGCCTTTGGTCATCCAGCATCATATCGAGGATGCCCCCCGTATCAAGATGCAAAGGTAAAATTCACTCCAAAACAAAGTCAAGCACACCGCAGTGCGATACCTACCAACTTCGTCAAGCCCGGGGTGTCATCCGCACTCGCTGCGAGATTACCAGCAGACAATGTCAATAAAATACATAATGTAAGTGGCAATAGTGAGCTGCTCCTTAAAATTGATCAGCAATTAAATTCCTTATCGGAGAGAATCGATAAACAAGATTCGAAAATTAACATTGTTTTTCAGCGATTAGGGCTTTCAAATGCCTCAAAATAAGTTGTCATCCAGCCACATTCCCACGGATAGGATTCGTCCCATCTCGATCAACGTCAACTCCATTGTGAGTCTACATCGACGTGACTGTCTCCTGGAGTTCCTTGTCAAGCAAAAGCCTGACATCATGCTTCTCACCAAAACCCACCTCAGTTCATGGCACTCCATGACATTCAAGGATTTTGAATTCGTAAGAAACGATAGGGTAATATGTGATGGGGGAGGTGGCATCGGGAAATTTTTCGAAGACCCTATTGTTTCCAAAATATTGAAAAAGTCGCTTTGAATCTCTTGAAGTGTCCGTTATCAAAATTTCACTGCCAGGTGGGGATAACCTCTTTGTTATCTCTGTCTATGCAACTGGCGGAACTGTTCTCAAGCTCAAGAAGGGGCTCAATTCCTTGTATGAAATACTCGAATTGAACAGGCTGCATAATTATTATATTCTTGCTGGTGACCTGAACGCCAAGCATACATCATGGCTGAACGCCACCAATAATCCAAGAGGTGTATTCCTGAAATCGTGGATAACAGAGAAGCAAATTGAATACAGGTGCAATATATATGGGTCGGAGTTCCCAACATACCCTAGGACAAATTCATATTTGGACCTCTGCATTGCTGACGCAAGACTCGAATTCAACTTTAATAGTCCTCAACGGAAACTGCAGGTGCTTCCTTATGATAGCGACCATAACGCAATCGTAATGGAAATCAATCATCAAAGGGATGATTTCTTCCTCATTCCAGTTCAACATGAAAACCATCGGTTGAATTTCAAAAAAACAGACTGGGGAAAGTTTCAAAAGAAGTTTAATCGCGAGTCCAGAAGCAATGTCCCCCTTCTGATGGTGGCAACTCTTGCTTAATGGTTCCTAATGACAGGAATCTAACTAACGATGAAATAGATGTCTAATTGACGAGAAAAGCTGACGTTGGAAACGATTGAGAAAGTAGTTCCCAAGATTAAACATCGAAACAATATGGAAGGATATGAAACACCAACCATAGCAAGGTTAAAAATATTGAAGAGCATTCTTCTCACACGCGTCAACAATATTTATCGACGATTTTTGGACTACAACCATCCCTCGTTGGCTTTGTTGAAATTACATCTGAAGAATGTCCGGAACTTAATCCGTTCATACTTCCGGAGTGAGGTCAGCAATCAATGGGCGGAAAAATTGAGGGGTATTAGCCCACAGGACCCAGATGGCGTTTTCGCGAAAGTGAATAGCATATTCCGCAAGACGTCTCGAGTGAAGGTATGGAATCTTGAAGTCACTAGTGATGAGATAAATCTTCTCGATAGGGCTGGTATCGAAATTGATAGTACGACTCCGGATAGAAATGGAAACAGGATTATTTGTGAAGGATTGGATAAACTTGCCCTGATTGGAACACATTTTGAATTGGTTCATCTACCAAACCCTGAGAGAGGGAACGAAATATTTTCAGAGGTCGTTGAAGCAAAAGTTTCCGACTTCAAATCAAGCCTGAACGGACAATCAATTCTTCATTTCAATGAAACATTAACATCTGACCTCATACCGAGATTGAATCTTATTGATTATTTTGTCAGCTATGAAGACTTGTGTTTCATATTTCGCAGGATAAACAACAAGAAATCATGTGGTACTGATGGTGTTCCAAATGTAGTTCTCCGACATTTGCCGGAGGTTGCTATTAGGAATTATTGCATATTGTTCAACAACATGTTGAGCAATTCATATTTCCCAAATGAGTAGAAAAAGGCTAAGGTATTTCCAATCTTGAAAGAAGGAAAAGAATCTTTGAGCCCTAAAAGCTATCGCCTATTCAGCTTGCTGCCTAACATCAGCTAGGTGTTAAATGCCCACATTGAGAAATATGAGTTGATGCCGAATTCCCAAGTATTAAACGCCCACATTGAGAAATATGAGCTGATGCCGAATTGCCGATTTGGTTTTCGTGCTAGGCATTTGGCCAAACATGCAATAACGAAAGTAACCAAAGACCTCAGAAACAACAAAGAATGTGGTAAAGCGTGTCTCATTGATGGAGAAAGCCTTCGATACGGTGTGGTTAGATGGACTAGTTTTTAAACTCTTTCAGGAAAGGTTCCCCAGACACCTTGTCGCCATGATGTGCAATATATTATGCGGGAAATCGTTTGTTGTAACTGACGGAAATCCGACAACGATGCGCGAATTGAAGGTCTTGAATGGTCTACAGCAGGGAACAGTTACTGCGCCTCTGCTTTTCTCAATATTCATTCGCAAGCTATTGAACGGCTTTGATTTTAATGTCTCGCCAACGCGATCACTGTTAGCGTTTGCTGAAGATCTGACCATCTATACGGCAGACCAAAAAGCTACAATAGTTCAGGACAATCTTCAAAAAATGTTTAATGATGTGCAGCTCTACACCGACAATTGGCGAATGAAACGTAATTGGAAGAATTTCCACATTATGGCTGGTGAGGGTACTTCAGAACGGGTCCATATAAATCCTGTGTTCCATACCTCGGTGTTCATCTCGATCAGTATCTGTACTGTACTGAACATGTTGAAATGATGCTCAGTAAAGCACAAAATGTAGTCATGGCCCTTCGAAAACTCTTTCATTCCAAATACATTGATCAAAAGGTCAAAATTATCTGTTACAAGACCCTGGTTCGACCAGTTTTGACATATGGATGTCAGATCTGGTACAACCAGAGTGCTAGTACTATGGAAAAATTAAGAGTTTTCGAAAGGAAATGTCTTTGTGCATGTACTGGTTTATACAGAAAGCCTGAGACGGATTGGAAACATTATACATCGCAAAGAAGAATTTATCAAACTGCTGAAGTGACGAGGGTCGATATCTTTATATTGAAGCTTCTTCGGAATCATATTGCAAGATCTGTGACTGTGAGTGAAAACCCTTGGATTTCACAGCAGTTCCACCCTACAGACGGGTATATTGCGACTTGTCTCGCTACTGGCTTCGTACCTCCAGAAGTATTCGTGTATTTGGACATGAATCAATATGTTTTTGATTCTAACGGCGTACCAGTCATATATCACATATATCGACGGGCCACCGATAAGAAAATAAAATATCCTCCGAATTTGAGTTCACGAGACCAACAATTCCAATGGAGATACTCATTTGCTAGATTCGTTGAAGCTGGTTGAGCTGGGACGGAGCAATCTAGGTATTGGTGGCTGAGTGACAATGTCTAAATTATTCGTGTTTGTATTTGTGTTTTTCGTTACTTAGTTTTCAGTTTCATCTCATCATTGCTACATTTTTTGTTGTTCTATGTGTTGAAAATTAGGGATAGATTTCAATATAAGATAACGTTTTTTTGATTGAATTTGTTCAGAAATAAGGTGTAACATATTAGGTATAGGATAAAAGTTAACTGTTGTGTTAGTATTATAAGTAATTTTTGAATAATGTTGGTTGGCTTTTTCTCCTTATTGCAATTGAATCAAAAAACATGTAATAATTTTAATTAATTTAAAACAATAGCAAGTTTTTTTTGCATTAAATGTATTTTTTTTAATAAAGTATAAAATTTAGACAGCCACTTGGGCCATTAAGTTTTCGTAGTTTTATTGTTTGGAATTTGCTTTATATTTTAAAATTTATAACGATTAGTTTGAATAAAGCGCTTTTGACTTTGACTCCAATGCACATCAAGAAACTTGTTCTAAATGCATTTGTGCTGACGAAATTACGAGTACTTGTTTGGAGTCAATCGGCAATGCAACATCTTGATAGTATATCCAGGCTGCTGACCAAAGCATATAAAAATATTCTGAATCTTCAAATGCTTGCTCAAACTAGTTTGGTTTACCAATTTGCAAAATCAGTAGCCTTTAGCCAAATCATTATAATGGGGCAAGCTAAACTTATCTACAAAAATTTAAAAACTAATGGATCAGACCGAACACTATTAATTAAGGTATCACCAATCAACCCATAGAATGCGAGGACTGCAGATTAATTAGTAATACATTTTGCAAGAACGGATCGTTTAAAGGACTTGCGTATATACATATAACAATCTACCAGAATTGGTTAATAAATCAAACTCACTTTTGGTATTTAAGAAAAGAATTAGTGATCGTTTAATGAACACTAATTGAATTGTTGACCTGCAGATCTGTTTTTCAAGCTCAGTATCTCGGCATCGTATTATATTGATTTTTTTTATCTTTGAGAGCTGATCATGAATTGGACTAGATATTCATGAAAGGATTAATTCACATTATTTTGTGTACCCCCTTATATCTATGTATTGTACATTTTCTGGGTGGCATGCTTGACGAAGCGACGAAATACGAATGCAGATCGCACGAGCGTTATGCGACGAAGCAAGAGTGGTAGGGAACGGGGGTTTTAAAAAAATTTAACAGGTTGTACGTCTGCAGCCATTTTCCTCAATTTTTCTTGAATTCGAAAGCTATATGCAGCCTGGTTCAAAATTAAACATTTTTACATGTTCCAATAGAAGGGACGAAGTATATCTATCAGGTTGGAATAAAAGTTAGTTTCAGTAGTTCACATTTGGAGCTCAATATCGATTTGCAACGATTAGGCCAGGTAACAGTTAACTTACAATAAATATACATAAACTTTCCATTGACTATAAACAATGTATTACAAAAAAATCTAGGACACATTAACAACATTATTGTGGTGGTTTGGTTTTCATATATTCTGCTTTTATTCTCTCTCTATCTGCAACATCTGGCAGGTAAGGTGTAATACCGCGAAACCGTCTTTCATTGCGTACTGTATTCTGAAAAGGTAAATACCAATAAACACAATTTCCTAAATAATATGAAAAAAATCAAATAAGCAGTACTTACCCAGAATTCTTTGCAATTATTATAATTTACAAAATACAGTTCACATTTCTCACGATCAAAATTATTTTTGTGCAGGCATTTATAAGACAGCTCTTGTTCCTGTAGAATACAAAATAGTATTTCTTTCAGAAGAATAATTGAAATGATTGAGACCAGATTGGACAAAATACCTTCAAACAAGGATTATCACGTTCGGCATTTCTATTCATCTTCAAACTCAAAAGAGATAAAATAGTTTGTTGTTTTGACGTTTATGTAACAAATTTCTTTTGCACTAACAAGTGTATGCAAATGTAGTGCTACCATATAGAAAAGTGGTTTTATCAACGAGCAGCTGACGAAAAAGGGAATCACAACAAACGTGAAAATGACACAGGGTTATCAGCTGATTGCTGTGGAGACTGCGCAAACTGAAAAGATTTACCAGCTGGATCTTCCTATATCAACAAACAAATCTTTATCAGCAGAAAGATGTCAATTTCCTTAGATATTAAATTAAAAAAATTAAATAAAGTCTATCATGAAGGGGTAGGTAATTTCATGTTTTTTAGTCGATTCAATAGCCCATAGTTCTTCATTTTATCGGCAGTGTTATTTAAAATTATAGATTATTAGTAAAATTTCACGATGTCCACATTTATCTTATCTCAACCACTCTGTCTGCATAATCTCACATTGATTTATCGTTTTAGGAACTACTGGTTGGTGTGGTGCAAATTAATAGCTCCACCGAATCTAAACATGAAGGCATAAGTCTGACTATGGAAGGCGTTGTGAATTTGCAATTAAGCAATAAGAACTTTGGAATTTTCGAAGCATTTTACAATTCAGTAAAACCAATCCAACTTTTAAATAATACACTAGAGCTAAGTGCTCCAGGTAAACTGTCATCAGGCTTATCGGAATTTCACTTTGAAATTCCTCTTTCTACGAATAAGGAGCCAAAAATGTTGTATGAAACGTATCATGGAGTATTTGTGAATATAAATTATCAGCTGAAATGTGAAGTAAAAAGAAATTTTCTGGCAAAGACAGTTCACAAGGTTCAACAATTTTGTATACAATACAAACCGGAGAAGGAGACGGTCGCTAGTACGGAAGTAAATTTTAGTATTAGTCCTGAAACGCTACAAAAGACGGCAAAGGAGAGGATATCTATACCGAGATTTTTGATTACTGGAAAGCTGGACAGGACTGAATGCTGTTTAACGAAGCCGTTTACAGGATTTGTAAGTATAATTTTATTTTTTAAACACCGTGTATGCTTGCATTTTGTTATACAATAAATTTGCTAGCTTTTTGAATGCTGTAGATTAAGGAAGAAATTCGTAAATTTTCTTTTTTAATCAGCTCAGTATTTCCCTGAAATGCTCCGAGTCTTGTTTCAACATGCCATCTGTCTTGCCAAAACTAAACATTCCTACAATTTTTTCGTCCTTAGTTCTTGGTCAGAGGAACCGACATTGTTCAAGACCAAAGATAATTTTTCTTATGGGTTGTTAATCCTCGGTTGTATTTGTTCCATCTGCTATATTAATGCTTTTCGTGTTGTATAAATAATTTGTTTGTCACTTAGTTGGGGATATCCATTAGAAGTTTGTTTCCTTCGACCATTTTATTAAATATGGAGGGTTTGTATCCATTCGATTTTGTGATTGAGTGCCTACATCTTGTTTTGATGCTTGTGAGTTGAGGTACAGGAAATAATTCTGCTGGGATTTGGTGATTTCATATGTATCTCCAGCTCTAACTTGGTTTATAAAGTAGGTCAGTTTTCCATACTTGTCTATTTCTTGTGTTAAGCTTGTATCTCATATAATCCATTGAAAGGACCCACATACCCGCCGACAAATTTTGTCTCCATGTTGAAGACAATGTTAAACATCTGTGGCAGATTAGTAATTGGTACTATATATTGTCAAAAATGCTGAAATAAAATCAAATCGGTATCATATTTGATGCGCGTAATATTATGTTGATGAAAATATTCAGCGTTTGTAGGGTAATTGACAATATATTCGAAGTAACCTTTTAAGAAAACTTCGCTGTAGACAGTCCCAAGTTCGGTTGAGAAAGGAGGAGGGATCCTCATTGCTTCTCCAACTCACAGCTTCCAAGACTCCTCATACTAAAACCGACGAACAAATGGTAGTAAATGGACAAGTTGGGTTTACTAGTCCCCAGTGATGGGACGCTAAATGCCGAGAAATGCCAATAACTGCAAATACACCTCCAAGCTCTGCTACTAAATCCTACTTACACCTCCTTCGTGGCGACGTAAGAGGGTGAAGGCGAGTCTCCGCGCCTGATAACGGAATCGAAAGTAATAACCATGCCGCCGGAACGGAGGTTGGGCGACGGGCTAACTCCCCGTCCCTGTAAAACCCTGCATTATTTCAAAGTTTGCACCAGAGCCTTGGAATGGTTTGGGCCTACGGCAACGACCTCGCAACCGAAAAAATACTATGGCATTGGATCCTGGAATATCAGACCACTGAACAACCTTGGCGCTGTTAAGGACCTTTTACAACAGGCCTGCCAATATAAATTAAACATACTGGCAATCCAGGAAACGGACTGGACTGGAAGTGATATTCTGCTGGAAAGCGACAATTCGGAGTGGCCTTCATTGTGGATAGGGAGTTCAAATCGCACGTTATTCACTTAAAGGCAATCAATGAACGAATGTGTGCGATCGGTATAAAAGCGAAATGTACAAGCCCCGACCGAAGGAGAGGACGAAGAAACGAAGGAAAAGTTCTAATTTATTTATTTATTTATTTATTTAAATCCATTTAACAGGCAGAAATCCAATTACAAAATAGACTTAGACAATTAAATATAGTTAAATGTAATTTAGAGTAAGATAAATTAATACAGCAAATCAAGCAGAAAAAAGTTAATTAAAACATGTAAGAAATGAAGTTAGAGTCTAGATTAAAGTTTGAAAAAATTGAGTGATAAGGAACATTAATCACTATTCGCAAAAAGTAACGACTTTAGTTTAATTTTAAAAACAAAGTAGGACGTGGATAGAGAACCAAGCTCGAGGATGTTATGCATTCTGATGATTCGCGGCATAATTGAGTGAAAATATAAATCTGTCCGGGCGTACGGAACCTCGAGAATGCGATTAGACCGACTAGGACGTGCATACAGTCTGGAGTGCAAGTCTGCGCTTAGGGTGGAAGCAATTTGTTAGTGGTACAGCTTATAAAGAAAACGTTGATCTAAGAAGGTTCTACGGGACGACAGAGAAGGGAGACGAAGTATGGATAGACGACGCTCATAAGACTCATAAGCTAAGTTGAATTTGAAAAACACAATACGGGTAAACTTACGCTGAACAGCTTCTAGTGAGTTTACAAGATATAAATGTCTAGGAGACCACACTAATGAGCAGCACTCCAGAAGCGGGCGGACAAGACATGTGAACAAGCGAACAGCGGTAGCAATATTAGCAATTTATGCAAATGCCGCATAAGAAAACCCGAAACTTTTGATGCCTTGGTAATTAAGCTAAAAATGTGGACATCAAATTTAAGCTTGGGGTCAAATATTACACCAAGATCTTCATGAGTCTGCAGAGGAGAGAACAACATCACATAGGGTGTAATTAAAAGTTAAAGGAACAATTTTCAAAGTAAAAGTCATTTTTAAACATTTGGAAACATTGATACGAAGGGAGTTTACATTACACCAGTTATAGAGGTTAAAAAAAACAATTTGGAGTTGCTGACAATCTTCAAGGGATCTAATTATCCGGAATACCTTGAAATCATCAGCATACAGGAGACAAGAAGAGGAAATTACAGAGGGAAGATCATTGATAAACAGTACGAAAAGAAGAGGTCCAAGGATTGACCCTTGAGGGACACCAGATGTAGGATTGAATGGAAAGGAAATTGTGCCATAGAGATTAACACGATATGAACGGGAGGATAGATACGATGAAATCCAAGAATGAAGGGAACCGGATATGCCGAGTCAAAAGCTTTGGAGAAGTCCGTGAATATTGCATCTACTTGAAGCTGTTTATCTAAAGCTCTTGCAATATAATCTTCAAACTAAGCCAAGTTCGTAGAAGTTGAACGACCCTTCAAGAATCCATGTTGCTGTGGTGTGACAAATGAACTCAGTGACTCAAGGAGCCTGTTGTGTACAAGTCGTTCCAGCAGCTTAGAGAAACAGGAGAGGAGTGATATGGGACGATAATTTGAGGCAGATGATGGGTCGCCGTTTTTAAAGAAAGGAACAACATTTGCATCTTTCCAGTACGTTGGAAAGGTGCCAGTACCAAGACTGAGATTGAATATAAGGGATAGAGGAAAACACAAAGAGGAACAAAGTGACTTTACAAATATATTAGGTAATCCATCGGGACCAGGACTAACATTCGGATCGAGCAAGTAAATAAGGGACTCAACTTCAGAAGGATCAGTGGAATAGGATGTACTTGATGCTAGATTAGTTTGAATTGAATTTATGGGGGAGTGTAGTATGTCAGAAGAGCAAAAAGTAGAGGAAAAATATTCGGCAAATAGGTTAGAAATATCCTGAGGGGTGGAGGCTTCAGTGTTATCCCATTTGACAGTATGCAGGATGGAAGAGGAAGATTTAAGGGATCGGATGTATGACCAAAAGGGTTTAGGGTTATTTGTCAGGAGGGTACTCTCTAAGCTGCTAAAGTAGTTTTTCATGGCCTTTTTGTGCTCTTTTTTAGCCAAAGAGCGCAGTCTGCAAAAATTCTGTTTAGCATCATCTTTTCCGGTCAATTTCTAGTGCCTATGCCCCTTATCTTTGGCTCTTAAGGCACGGAGAACACTTCGAGTAAGCCAAGGCTTCATTTTCGCTTTGCGAGGCGCTTGGAGTGGAGTATAAAGAGCAATCAGATTATTAAGGTAATCGTAGAATTTGTTCAAGGAACTATCGCATTCAAGACGAGTGAAGAAGTAACACCAGTTGACCGAGTCCAGATTAGTTTTAATTGCCTCATAATTTGCTTTAAAGAAATTGTAACGACAAACTGAGGCAGTTCTCTGGGGTTTTAGGGTATCAACGGTTAAAGCCATAACAGACGACCGGATTTGGTCCGCCGGACCTACTGAGGTTCGGTCCGCTCTTTTGCAACACACGATCGGACCAGCCAGTCGTTCTTCAGTTTTTGGTGCGCGAAGATGGCAAACGAAGTGGCATTATGTCCAAAAAACATAAAATCGCTTTTGCGGCAGCAGTAATTGTTGCTACATCGCCACCGCTACGCAACTGATTGCGATTTGTCCGGTCGTTCTGTCCACACACGCAGATTTGATCCGGAGCGAACCGAGTCGGATTTGGTCCGGTGGAAAATCCATCGAACTCGATCGGACTCAATTTTGGTCCGCGGACTGCTCTCCAGACGACCGGATTTGGTACGGAGCGGACCAAATCCGGTGGTCCACCCGGACCAAATCCGGCCGTGTATTAGCACTATTAGTGCTAGAGACAAAGGTGCATGATGGAGATCAGGTTGAACATAAGGATGTAAAACGGGAGCTATAGATAGACACCCAGTTTGAAAATTTGACATGACAAGGTCCAGATGACGACCATTAGGGTTACGGATATGATTAAACTGTGAAAAACGACGAAGGGAAAGAAAGGAAGAAAGTAACAAAGAAGGATTATTTGTTGAGGAAATGCCAGGTGTTGTTAAGTGGTCCCATTCCACTGCCGGTATCCATATTCCAAAATTATAATTTTGGAATATGGATGACGAGCAAGAAGATAGGCAGAGAGTTCATCGAAGAAAGCTTCGTACACAGTTAAGGGAGAATTACAGGGAATATACACAGAGGAAATTACTAACGAGGAGTTAAGAGGAAGAGGGAGTTTCACAATTACACACTCAACAGCACGAGCAAATTTGAAGTCAGCACAAAGTGAACTATTAAGGGTTTTGCAGACTGCAACCAAGACTCCCCCCACCATCAGATTTATTAGTGATGTTAAGGTCACGGTCGCATCGGTAAACTAAATAGTCAGGTAATATTTCCGCATTTGAAATATTCTCATTTAACCACGTTTCAGTTAAACCGATAACTGAATCGTTAGTTAATTGGGACACGAGTAGTAAGTCCTCAAGTTTGGTTCTCAAGCCACGAACATTCTAATAGTAAATAGAAATAGGTGAACGATTAGGAAGAGAAGAATTTCTTTTAGTGAAACACAAAATCGCTTTTGCGGCAGCAGTAATTGTTGCTACATCGCCACCGCTACGCAATTGATTGCGATTTGTCCGGTCGTTCTGTCCACACACGCAGATTTGATCCGGAGCGAACCGAGTCGGATTTGGTCCGGTGGAAAATCCATCGAACTCAATCGGACTCAATTTTGGTCCGCGGACTGCTCTCCAGACGACCGGATTTGGTACGGAGCGGACCACATCCGGTGGTCCGCCCGGACCAAATCCGGCCGTGTATTAGCACTATTAGTGCTAGAGACAAAAGGTGGATGATGGAGATCAGGTTGAACATAAGGATGTAAAACGGGAGCTATAGATAGACACCCAGTTTGAAAATTTGACATGACAAGGTCCAGAAGACGACCATTAGGGTTACGGATATGATTAAACTGTGAAAAACAACGAAGGGAAAGAAAGGAAGAAAGTAACAAAGAAGGATTATTTGTTGAGGAAATGCCAGGTGTTGTTAAGTGGTCCCATTCCACTGCCGGTATCCATATTCCAAAATTATAATTTTGGAATATGGATGACGAGCAAGAAGATAGGCAGAGAGTTCATCGAAGAAAGCTTCGTACACAGTTAAGGGAGAATTACAGGGAATATACACAGAGGAAATTACTAACGAGGAGTTAAGAGGAAGAGGGAGTTTCACAATTACACACTCAACAGCACTAGCAAATTTGAAGTCAGCATAAAGTGAACTATTAAGGGTTTTGCAGACTGCAACCAAGACTCCCCACCATCAGATTTATTAGTGATGTTAAGGTCACGGTCGCATCGGTAAACTAAATAGTCAGGTAATATTTCCGCATTTGAAATATTCTCATTTAACCACGTTTCAGTTAAACCGATAACTGAATCGTTAGTTAATTGGGACACGAGTAGTAAGTCTTCAAGTTTGGTTCTCAAGCCACGAACATTCTGATAGTAAATAGAAATAGATGAACGATTAGGAAGAGAAGAATTTCTTTTAGTGTATCCTTGAAGGTTGTTGAGGCAGTTTGGAACCTTTTTCGGGACGAAATCGCCGCTTAGATTGCCTTGTAACGAATGTTTTAACGAGTGTCCCCTTTGGCCAAAAATCGGAACTAAGTAGGCTAGAAGGTTCAGCCGGAACTGTCAGCTTGAAAGAACTTATAACCTGGTCAGGGAGATTGTCTTTTGTTAACTTTACGCACCTGAAAATACTAGGCGTGTAACCAAGCTTCGATGTTACGTAGTTGGTAAGTGTATCCTTGGTTGTGTTGTAAGCGAGCCTTGATATGAACAACTAGAGAGGTGGGGAAACTGCTCGCAATACTCCGTTATCAGCTAACACACTATTTATAAAGTTTTGTGGTGCTGAAGACATAACGATATTTTGCTGAAGATTATTATTCGTTGATTGTGTTAGGCACAATCACATGAAAAGACTAGTCGACTCATTGCCAACAAACGACGTAAAAATAATTCTGGGTGATTTTAACGCTGAGGTTGGCAATGAGCTGTCTCATCGGGGAACGACTGGAGTATATAGCCTCCATGGTGAAACAAATGACAACGGCCAGCGCTTGATTGGGTTTGCATGTAGCAGAAACTAAGTCATACTCGTACATTCGACTTGCGTCCTAGATCGACACATACGTAAAATAACCTGGATGTCATTGGGATCCTTGACAACCAGCTAGCTCCCATCTTATCAGACACATCGCTGAAAATAAGCAATGAGCTTTGGATGGAAGTGGAAGTTGCGATTAGGACCGTGGCAGGATAGACTGTTCAGTTGTCTGTCGTCTCATGGAGACCCTTGACAACCAGCTAGCTCCAATCCTATCAGACACATCGCTGAAAACGAGCAACGAGCTATGAGTGGAAGTGAAAGCGGCAATTAAGACCGTAGTAGAACACACGATCGGATATCAAGCCCGGCGCAAAAGAATTGATTGGCTCGATGATGAGTGCCAGAATTCATTAGACAAAAAGAATCAGGCGTACAAAAAATATTTAGGTAGGAGAACCAGGATGAAGACAGAACAATATGAAAATTTCAAAAGAGAAGCGAAGAGCTAATTACAATTAAGAACAGAAAATACTATGACGACCAATTGAAATGCATCGATGTAAGTCTAGCGAGCAACAACACAATTCAAGCATACAGAGTAGTGAACGGCCTGAAACGAGGTTATTAGCCCAAGACTACGTTCTGCCGTGATGTCATCGGCAATATCATCGCTGATGAAAACAAGATAAAAGAAAGATGGGCATCATATTTCAAGAACCTCCTAAATCTCCCGCACAGCTCCAGAACATCGGAGCCTATAGATATTCCTGGATAGCTTCCAGTGGCCGCACCAACTCTGGATGAAGTTTGTTCCACCACAAAAGCCCAAAAGAATAATAAAGCGCCGGACATCGATGAGACTCCAGTGGAGCTCATTAAATATGGGGACAGTGGTATTCAGAAAGCCATTGATAAAGTCATTCAGCACATTTGGCAGCAAGAATATGTGCCACATGAGTGGAACCAATCAATTGGTTGGCAACCTCCCAAGTCCGCATCAATAACCAACTCACCGATAGCTTTGACACAAATATCGGACTAAAGCAGGGAAATGGGCGGGTTCCATTGCTATTCATTTTGGCTCTGGAATATACCATAAATAAGCTACCTATTGATACAAGAGGTACGTTATTATACAAGTCGAGTCAAGTGGTAAACTATGCGGACGACATTTGTCGCGGTCGTTAATAACTGTCAAAGAACTTTTCCTGAAACTCTACGGCGAAGCAAAACTAGTAGGATAAAGCAAAACTTACGACGCAGTCGAGGAATAATACTTCAAATACAAAAAATATCACTTTTTGGCTTTAGCACTACGGCACATCTCATTATATTGATCGAACGTTTCGGTATTTGGGAAGTTGATATGGTCAGTATCACGCTTTGGCCGTGTGTCCGTCCACCCAGCTGCGATACGTTCTGATTTTAAAGCAGCATGTATCATAACTGAACGGGTTTATAGTCCGTCCGAAGAATCACTCGAAACAAATCTCGTTATCGCCAAAGGGATTCGAACTAAGAACCTTCGGCTTGCGGGTCGAGTTTAATGAGAATAATACAAAGCTCATGATGAAGTCAAGGAAAAATACCGCGAATATCCTAAATATCACACATGGCGAAAACAATATCGAAAATGTGGGTGAATTTGTGTATTGAGGCACCAAAATAACGAGAACCAGTAATGAAAGGGACGAAATACGCCGAAGAATACAGCTCTCAAATAGAGACCAGCTGCAACCACAGGAAAACAAAGCTGCGATAAGACCTGTGTTATGCAACGGGTGTGAAACATGGACCCTAACCCAAGCATCCGCAAACATATAGCATCGAATCCTGAGGCGAATAATCGAAGCGATGCTAGACGGGTTCCAATGGCGAATTCGATACAACCATTGTTTTATGAAATTTTCCACAAGCCGGAGGTCTCAACGATTGTAAGGCGAACAACTGATACCCAAAAAGCTATTCGTTAGGAGAACTTAAAGCCGGAGATAAGTGAGGAAATCGAGGAAACTCTGGTCTGACTCGGTCGACGAAGACAGTCAATCGCCACTCGGATTTCAAAATTGTAAGACGCGATCAATGGGACGAAACAGTTGGTGGCGCTTGTTGCAGGAAGCGAAAGCCCGAGAGGAGCTGTAGCGCTACGAAGAAGGAAAAGAGATTTTTAAGAAATCCATGTTATAAGGTCAGGTTAGTGGATCAACTGTAATTACACATACATTCTAATTATATATTAGAAACTTCCAGAATCCTATAGAAAGTACAGCAAGTAAAAGTAGCAGGAGAGCGCTCCTGTCAGAAGGGTATGTAGTAATCGACCAGTCGCCTAGGCAAACTGCTAGAAAAACATTCCCGGGCGAAAACATCATTTTTTGTTACTACGCAAAAATGTTTAAACAATATTTAATTTTTATTCGTAATTTAAAAATAAAAAAATTAAGACTTTAATATAAAAATATATTAATAATAAAACTATTTTTGAATTAGATCTATTATTAATAATAAATTTAAAAAAAGAAAAAAAAATTCTAAATAATTCATTAAATTTTATTCTAAATTTTTATATATTTATAACATAAAAAACAAATTAAATAAAAATTACAATGAAAAAGTTCGATGACGGTAACCCCCTTTGCAACGTAATTTAGAAAAAGAATTGCAGTATTATCTCGTCGGAAAGAAAACTCGTCGAGATAAGCAACGAGAGTGCGTCAGCTGCGGGAGAATTGTCGACTTCGTCGTGGTTGTGTGCCGTCATTTGTCGTTTGGACCGAAATTTCATTTTGGTTACAAATATTCAATAAATTCAACATTCATTTCGCATCCTGTCTGTGCTTTGCCAATTCTGAGTGAGTAAGGCAAATTGTGTGTACGTTTCGCACATAGAACGGCGTCTCGGGGAAACCGATTCTAATTTCATTTTTGCATCGTTCTCAAGGTTCACCACTGCAGCAGTGAAAGAAAAATTACGAGTGGGAATTAAAACCGTCGCGTACAAGTGCGGTAAACGATCCTGTTTGACGGGACATTGGGCGTGGAGGATCGAATACGAATTATTGTCCAGCCAGTGCCGAGTATTGGAAACCCACGATTCAGTTACAGTGAGAAAACCAGTAAACGTGTAACTCTTATGTGTGCAGCTAGCAGTTTTGTTGAGCCCCATTCATTCTCATTCAAGCTTGGTCGCAGATAAAGACTGTGCAGTTAAACTACGTATTCCCTTCAGTAATATTTAGTCGAAGTGCTCTTGCTGTCGTGACGGCTTGTGTCGTTGGTCTTTGATAAAAGTTAAGGGCTGTTCAGGATATTCCCAGTCGGAGTAAAGTATGTCAGACGTGTATCTAATTAGTACAATTTGAAAGTAATGCCGTGACAGTAAACGAATGAGCAATTGTGAGTCCTTTCCGCTGGGACTAGATGTGATTTAAATAATTAGCGAAAGTTGTAGATAAATTATCGGTCAAATTCCCTCAGTTACAATGATAGTGTGAATTTACTTGGCTAACAGTCGCCGGATTCTGCTGGTCAAGATTATTGTCAGCAATAGAATATGCCTCTTTGGTTCCCCAAAACAAAAGCTCAATATAAAGGGTGATTCATAACAAGTGTACACATTTTTGTCGAAAAAAAAAACATAGTTTTTGTGAAGATTGAGCTGTAATGTTTATTTATTATTATGGTCCCTTACAATTAAATATGAAACATTACTTCGGGCATATGTGCACCTCGTGCTGCTCAAACGATGATTGTAATTTTCGATGACATTTTTGCAGATTTCCGGCGTTATTAGGCGTATGTTGGCTCGAATATTGTTTTTTAATGCTTCAGTAGTCTGGGGAGCATCAGCGTAAACACGATCCTTCAGAAATCTCCAAAGGAAGAAGTCACAAGGAGTCAAATCACACGATCTCGCCAGCCAATTTATGGGTGGACCAAAAAATTCACGTAGAGCGCGAAATGTTTTCACTGGCGATTCATTATTTTTGTAAAAAGTTTTAACAACATAAAACGTTCGGCTGATGTGTATGACGCCATGGTTAGAATTTTAAAAGACCAAACTGTCATAATCTGTCAATATATGGACCTGAAGTTGGTGATAAATAAGAGTTAAGGCCCATTCACATGTGAGTGTAGCGTGATAAAAATGTTGATTCGTTCTCCCCGGCATTTATGATTGAACCAAATAAATCTTGTCTTCTTCCGGGCAAATCTTTCTATTTTTCTCGCATCTTCTAGATGGGAACTCGTAAGACACATTTGATATTGTGCGTGGAACCTATATTGGTGGTGTGCGGATAAGCGAATAAGTTTTCTATTTATACTGGAATTAATTTTATATACGAGCAACAATTAGTGAGCTTAGTTATCGACCCCTTTATAACTATAAAAGAAGAACGAATCAGATAACACGGATAAAGTTGTCAAATACTGAGAACGCGAACGTGCATTTCGCTAAGAAGATCGCTACTGCTATCGCCGTGGGATTTTGTGTTAGGAGTCTTGAAACAGAAAAAAGAAAACAAAATTTTAGTATTTTACATCCCTTTTCCACCCCATCAACGACCGCTCGTCGGAACAGGATTGGGTAAGTACCCTTTTTTAGGGTTTTATATTAAAATACAAAACCCTATTGCAATCACGACCTGTGTCCGTCTGTCCGTCCGTCCGTCCGTCTGTATGTCACAGCACTTTTTTTCCGAAACTATAGAGGCTACAGCAATGAAACTTTGTGGAAAGGTCAGAAGTGGTGACTTCTTGAAAGTTCAGGGGTGGAAAAATTTTTTAAAGGGGCTTAAGGGGGTCTCCCCATATAGGGAGGCGACCCCTCAAAAAATTTTTTCACCATTGGAAGTCGAGTAGGGTGTCATTGGAAAGATCTCAATGAGGTATTTTCAAAACAAGTCTTAAAATTGCCTTATGAGTACCGAGGGGGGCAGGGGAAGGGGAAATGTACGAACTTTTCGCGTACTCCCCCTCGCGATTGGACACCTTCCATCCGAAAAATCTGAAAAAAATCATGAATGTAGGCCTTAATGAGTACAACAACAACAAATACATGAGAAGTCGAAATTCACTCAAATTCCCCGCAGGGGGAATGCCGGTCCACAAGAGCTCTCTTGGAGGCTAGCATTCTTTGGGGAGTTCCGCCCCCACGTACCCGAGGAAACTCCGCAGGGGGAATGCGGGTCGACAAGACCACTCTTGGAGGCTAGCATTCTTTGGGGAGTTCCGCCCCCACGTACCCGAGGAAATTCCCGCAGGGAGAAAGCCGGTCGACAAGAACATTCTTGGAGGCTAGCATTCTTTGGGGAGTGCCGCCCTCACGGACCCGAGGATATGGGGGGTGCCGTGAGGTTCCCTCTTATTGTATCTGGATTACGCTTTGGACAACGAACTGGAATTGACGCTTTGGGCTGGCGGATGTGATGGTTTGGACCTAGTTGCTTTGCACAGTAGCGCCGAGGTGAAACTCGTGTGTGAACGGCTCCAATTCAACTATCATACCGTCTCCGCCCCGGTAAAACCTTGGCAGGCCTCGGAGTACGTTCGAAGTTCGCACCATTGGGTTGGTGGTGTAGGTTCGGTTGAGACGGACTCCCGATTAGCGCTGGTCTGGCTCTGAGCACTTGTCCCCATAAGGGCTTGTGCCAACCCTCGCATGGCCTCTCTGCTCTGCAAAGATAACCATGGGACCAAAAAGGCGACTACACACACGAACGGAGATAGCGGCTCCGAGGGGGGACCCAATAAAATGGAGCAAACAAATGAAACCACAAGCAAACAGGACGCTAGCACGGAGAACCCTTTCAGGCAAAAACCGCTGTTGGCAAGAACACCGATTAAACAAGTCACCGATTGCGGGGGGAGGCAGCAAACCCCAGAAACACTGTCAAAGTCAACATCACAGGTTAAATCATCGGAGACAGACCACAGACGGACTAACGAACGAAAGAAGGCAAAGTGCGTTGTGCAACCTGGCATCATTGCGGCCTTTGGGCGCAGTAGAAGGACTATGCGCACCCCGGAGCGCCCAGTGCAAGACGTACACAATCCGGATCAAGCTGCGACACCAACGGCGGCCAGTGTAAGACTGGGGGAGGGAGAAGTTTTGCCGTTGGCCGACGCCACTTCAAACGCGACCCAAGCGATAGAAGCAAAAGGGCTAGGAAACGGGGACCTCTCCCAAGAGGTGGCGCCAAATAACACAATCGCCCTTGACCGCGCCGAAGAGGAGCGGCTTACTCGGAAAGCGGGGAATATCGTCAAACAACTGAGGGCTGCCTGCGAAGTGCAGAAAAACATAGGCAAGAGTGTCAAGAATGGCATTCTTGAACTGGAGGAGCTTTTTGGCCGCATAACGCACTACAGGCGGAGGTGGCTTGCAACCGAAAAGCACCAAAAAGACACGCTCTCCCTCGAGGCATCAGTGGGTCCTAGCAGCAGCAAAAGAATGGCCGGTAGCCCAATTGAAGGCGACTGTGAGAAAAGGAGGAAGGACGAGACCATAAACGAAGTTGACACTCCAGGCGAGGAGTTTCATGTGGTGCGAAACAAGGCAGCGAAAAAAGCGGCCAAAAAGCTACTCCTAGAAAAAACAGACAAAGAGCTCAACCACGAAAAGAACAAAGAACCCCCCGATATACCGCAGAAAACAAAAAGCAAACCGCGGCGCAAACCCTTGCGAGAGGCACTGCTTATTAAACCCACTAAGGGCCGAACCTACGCAGATGTCCTCCGTGAAATTAAAGGAGCGGTGAAGCCAAACGACACGAAAACTGCCATCAAAGCAGTTCGACCAACCCGGACCGGTGGCTTGCTGGTGGAATTCGGGCCAGAGGCTACAAACAAAGATGCATTCCGTGACGCGGTTCAAAAGGTTCTTGGAGATGCGGCAACGGTTGCCTCGCTCGAACCAATGGCCACCCTGGAAATCAGAGACCTCGACTGCGTCAGGGACAAAGCTGAAGTAGAGGATGCCATTAGGAGGGAGTTCCCCAGCTTAAGTGAAGTCAAGGCAAGATTGACACGTGAAAACACAAGGGGGCAACGCATGGCTATTGTCGAACTAGCTGATAAAGACGCCCAGCAAATCCTGGCGAAGGGCAACATTAAGATAGGTTGGGTGATCTGCAGGATACGGAGAAGAGCGATCCCTATCCGCTGCTTCAGATGCCTCGAATACGGACACACCGCGTATGGCTGTAGGGGACCCGACAGGAGATCTCTGTGCTACAAATGTGGTGAAACGGGGCACAAAAGGAAGGAGTGCACGAACGAGGCAAAATGCATTCTTTGCAAGGATGCTAAGCTAGCACCCGGCGACCTCAAACATGAGCCGGGGACAGGGAGATGCTGGGTTTTCAAGGAGGCCCTAACTAAAGCCAAATCGATACTCAAATGATCCGTATCCTGCAGGTCAATTTGCACCGAAGCACAAACGCCCAGGACCTACTTGAGCAGTTTGCGAGGGATAAGAAAGCTGACCTCCTGTTGCTGAGCGAGCAACATCATAACAAGGACTCGCAAGCGTGGTACCCTGACAAATCTGGTACCTCGGCCATCTGGGTTCGAGACAGCGCCCGCCTTCAGGTGCAGGGCCATGGACGCGGGGATGGTTTTGTGTGGGTGCGGTGTTCAGGGATAACATATTTCAGTGTTTATCTGACGCCTAACGAGGCAATGCGATCCTTTCGAACCAAACTCGATGCCCTGGAGGACGCTGTCTCGAACACAGAGGGCCACATGCTGGTCGGGGGAGACTTCAACGCTAGAGCCATCGAATGGGGTATGCCACAATCCGACCCAAGGGGAAAGCAAATCTTGGACATGGCGGCCAGAACAGCGCTTTTTGTCCTAAATACTGGTAACACCCCTACTTTCCGCCGCTGGGGTTGCGTAGGAACCATACCCGATGTGACACTCGCTTCGGAGTCCCTGGTACCTAGAGTACACAACTGGCGAGTACTAGAGGACTACTCGGCTAGTGATCACCAGTATATAGCTGTTGAGATTCACGACGGTGCCACTCTGCGTGCATATGCCCAAACTTCAATCCTCGGATGGAGGACTGGGAGGATGGACGTCGAGAAGTTCAATGACGCGCTTACGGCAGGCGCACCGTTGCTGGGAGCTCCGCCAGGGAGTGGAGGGCCTACAGCCAAGGACTTGGTGAACCCAACTATGAGTACCATCATAGCTGCTTGCGAGTCTTCCATGCCCCGCCGGAGACCCCGACATGGTAAGCCTCCAGTATACTGGTGGTCAAACGAGATCGCCGAACAAAGAAGCGCGTGTCACAAACTTCGGCGAGAGGCCCAGCGGGCGCGAACACGGGAGGAGGCAGACACTAGGCTAGCAGCATACAGGTCCGGCAGGAAATATCTTCGCAGGCTTATTAACAAGAGCAAGGTTCGATGCTGGCAAGACCTCGTGGACGATGTAAATAGGGATCCGTGGGGCTTTGGCTACAAGCTGGTCATGGGGAAACTTGGTGCCCTACGGAAGCCTTGTATACATGACGCGGAAAAGATGGACGCGATAGTGCGGGGACTCTTCCCCGCCCATCCCGTCCGTGTTGACGCTGTCCATGGTGAAACAGCAGTCGAGTGCCCACTCTTCACACAGCTGGAACTGGAGGAGGCAGTCCTCTCCCTGAAAGCGAGGAAGGCTCCAGGTCCAGATGGTGTTCCAGCTGAGGTTTTGCAGCTCGTCTATCACCATTGTCCTGACTTGCTGCTCAGCACATTCAACGCTTGCCTACGGGACGGGGTTTTCCCGGTACGATGGAAGGTGGCGAGGCTCGTGCTGGTCAGCAAGGGGAAGGGAAATCCCGAATCGCCGTCTGCATACCGCCCGTTATGCATGCTAGACACGGCTGGGAAAGTGCTAGAGAAACTCATCAAGGGAAGACTCACTGACGCGATTCGTGCTGCTGGGGACCTATCTCCTCGGCAGTACGGCTTTAGAGCAGGACGTTCTACCATCGATGCGATTGCAGAGGTGGTGAACGCGGTCCAAAGGCAGAGGCATATAGTCGCACCAAGCGACGGATCGTCCTGTTGGTGACACTTGACGTCAGGAATGCCTTCAACTACGCTAGATGGGTGGATATTCTGGATACGCTGGAAAACTCTTTTCAAGTTCCAGAATATCTAATGCGGCTTTTGAGGAACTACCTAAAGGACCGAAGCCTGCTCTACGACACGACACAGGGCCAACGAAGGATGGAAATTACATCGGGTGTTGCCCAGGGATCTATCCTTGGTCCGGACCTGTGGAACGTGTCTTACGACGGGCTACTGAGACTTGAGATGCCAGATGAGTCGCGCTTGGTCGGCTATGCGGATGATGTTGCGGCTCTGGTCGCTGGACGCACCGTTGAACAAGCGCAACTTAGGCTAGGTATGCTAATGCGCCGAGTGAGGGACTGGATGACTGCTCGCGGGCTCAGTTTAGCACTGGAGAAAACCGAAGTGGTCATCTTGACAAAAAAGAGAATCCCTAGAGTAAGGATGATCAGTATTGGAGATATACAGATCGAATCGAAGCCAGCGGTGAAGTACCTGGGGCTACTGATCGACTCGAAGATGAGTTTCTCTGAGCAAATCAGGGCAACGGCTGAGAAGGCTGCATCGGGAATATCGGCCCTGAGTCGACTTATGGCCAACGTAGGGGGACCCAGCCCATCAAGAAGACGCCTTTTGATGAGTGCTGTAGGGTCAGTGCTACTGTACGGAGCAGAGGTATGGGGCGACGCTCTCAGCAAGGAGGTATACCGAAAACGATTGGCACAGGTACAGAGAAGAGGAGCACTGAGAATTGCATCTTCGTATCCAACAGTCTCCGACTCGGCGGTGAGAGTGATTGCAGGCGTGATACTTGTCGCCCTCCTTGCTAGAGAGCGCCGCGCTATTTACCTGCGCCGAGGCGAGGATGCGAGGGAGATCGTTGTCCGCGAGGAGAGACAACGCTCGCTCAACGATTGGCAGCAGTCTTGGAGGAATTGCACGAAGGGAAGGTGGACTGCGCGCCTCATCCCGGATGTGAGACCGTGGCTAAATCGAAGGCATGGTGAGACTGACTTCTATCTGACCCAGCTTTTGAGCGGGCACGGGTGTTTTCAGTCTTACCTGCACAAGATCGGCAAGTCACGGTCTCCCGATTGTCGGTTTTGCCCAGGAGAGGAGGACAATGCCTGTCACACATTTTTTGCGTGTACCAAATGGGCCAGGCTGCGAAGGGAACTCTACAGGGAGACGGGAGAGCTCACCCCGGATAATATAGTTGCGGTGATGCTCGTATCGGTTGACAAATGGAACCAGGTGGCACATTATGCTCGGGCAGTCCTAAAATATAAAAGGGACTCACAGCAGCCGGAGGCACTGGGGCTGGGGGATCGCTCTTCTGGCAATTCCTCTTCCCCCCTCCCCTCCCGCTAGGAAAGGGACTCCCCAGCTTCAAGGCGCCCCACGGCGTAACAAAACGAGATCTGGCCCGAAGTAATGTGTCAAACGGTTCCAGGCTAGGTTCTCAGATTGACAGGGGAGGTGTTTAGTGGGTAGTCCAAAGGTATCCTCCATGGGAGTCCCACACTGCCAGACTCGGCGGGCATAAATGCCTTCACCTCCCTACCACAAAAAAAAAATAGTGTGATTTATCGATTTTATGTTTTCTTGAATAAAATCTAAACGGTACCCTTAAATTCAATAAAATTTAGCAAACAGATGACCATTTATAAGATTGATCTTTTCTGAAAGTTTCATAAAGATCGAATTGTATTTAACGAAATTATAGCGATTTGAATTTTCCTGTATTACTATGGAACAATGTGCCCTGTATTACTGTGGAAACATATGGCTATGGAGCCATATGCGCTTTTTACCGACTTAGATACTACAGCTTTGCTAGGATTTGCATGAAAATTTCAGGAGTGATAGGTATCATGAAGATGAGTACATACAATTGAAACAAGTCGAAGAGGCAGGAGAGAGCTCCTAGCAAAAGGGCTTTGTAACCATTCTAGGATTCGAAAAATAGGCCGTGAATCGATGATTACAGGACAGAGGATGGCCCCTGAAAAAAATTTCATGAAAGGTAGCCGATATGAGTATCAAATGAAAGTTCTCTATGAGAGCTTTTCAAAACAGTTCTTAAACTGATAGTTTTTGCTTAAGTGGGGGCACAGGGGGGAAATACATGAAAAATGTGTTTCCTCCCTCGCGAATGGACACCCGTGATCTAAAAAATCTGAAAAAATTATCAAGGGAGATATTTATGGGTATAACTTTAACAAATACATCAGAAGCCAAAATTCTTTCAACTTTGTTAATAATAGTATGATCCTCGAACATGACGTGTTTCTTGATTTTACAGGTATTCGTTGCTGGTTACTGCATTTTGTAAGTTGAGTACAAAACCCTTCTGACATGAGCATAGGTCTGTCTACCCAACTTGTTTATTGCCTAAATTGTTTTTGTTTCTCAACTAAATAACTTTACCATGTATCACAGGCATATATATCTATTTATTTTAATTGCCTAAATTGCTTTTATTTCTCAACTATAAATAGCTTTCCTACATAACACCTGCATGTATATCTATTTATTTTTATTGCATAAATTGCTTTTGTTTCTCAACTAAATAATTTTACCATATAACACATGCATATATATCTATTTTGCGAATTGCAAACTCAGAGAGTGACTCACATACGAGTTTAAGGCTAGAGAAATGAAAGTGAAATATCCCAGAGGATATGCCAAAATGAAATGTAACAATTTGCAAATGTAAACAAAAATAAAATTTGACCGTAATATTGTATATATACTCGTATTTTGTTACAATATAATTTTCTTGAACGACGAGTATGCAGACAAGTAAAACGTTCATTGTATATAGGATGTGCAAGGTTAGAACTGATAATTACTCGTAGATTGAAGATGAAATGTTTTAATCCCTGATTGAGAGTCCTTTCGATGAAGAATTTGTTTAGTGTCGGGTTACGTCTATTGAATTATTGTTTGCTCATATAATAATGTTAACAATGAATCGCGGGGACCTCATTTAAGTTTCGAAGTCTGTTGAACCTTTGAAGGGTAATAGCAAGCGAAGAAGAAGAGAAGAAGGAATTGATTAGATTGTTATCTACATCGCGAATCGCATGGAAAAAACAAAACACAAACACAAACAAAAACATGAATAGATAGATGAATTCAACTCTCGGTCTTTTCATTCAGTTGGAACCCTGGCCGAGTATCGGACGCGCTACGTTGGCTGGCCCTTCCACTCATGAGTTAGCCATCGGGTGAACTCACTCCTTCTATTTGCGTTGCAGGTGCTCTTGAAGGGTAGCTTGAGTTTCCTATTTATGCTAAAGTGTTATGTGATCTATTTAAAAAAATTAACAGAACTTAAATCCCTTGATTTCCGTCAAAAATTTATTTAAACTTGTATGCAATATTGTTTCGTCCACTACTTGAGAACTTCTTCAGTACTAAAAGCGGAATATCTTTAAGATGTTACTCGTATGTGATTCCATCATATAAGATTTTAACATAAATTTGAAACATTAATATTTTTCATTTAAGAGAAAAATTCCTGCGAATTATATTTGCATGAGTTTTTCATTTAAATGGAAAATATATGGCCACGTCTACAATGGAACATAAAAAACATATTTTCCTGATTTTTTTCAGATTTTTCTATCTAAAGATGTCCAATCGCGAGAGGGTACACTAATTTTTCGTACATTTTCCCTCACCCTGTACCTCTCCATGCAAATAATTCTAGTTTAAGACTTGTTTTGAAAAGCTCTCATCAAGACCTTCCATTTGATACCCACATCAAGACCAAATTCTTTAATGTCTGGCTGGTCAACTGTCACAGAAGACTAGAAAGAGGCAGCGAAGGACAAATTTTACAGCTACCTGGAACGCACTTTCGATGCATTGCCGTCAAATGACATTAAAATTGTTCTGGGTGACTTCGATGCAAAAATCGGCAAAAAAACGCCACATAGACCACAACCACCGGACCGCCTCCATGCAACGACCAGCGACAACGGACATCGGCTGATAGGCTTCGCTACTAGTAGAGGCTTCACAGTAAGCTCCACACGCTTTCCACATCGAGACATGGATAAGAGAACGTGGGCATCCCCAGACGGTCACACGTTCAACCAAATTTACCATGTTCTCATACCAAAACGAGCCGCCGCTAGCATTCTCGACACACGCTCGTTCCGCGTTGTTGTCTGTGATTCGGATCGCGACATTATAAGGGTTAGGTTCCGATACCGCATCTCCAAGAGCTGTAAACAAGGCGCATCAGTTACTCCTAACTACCAAATGCACAAGCTAAATGAAATCCACATACAGGTACATGTCCCCTCGCAGGCGGGAGAAAGTAATGATGACATCAAAACCATGTTGAAGAGAGTAAGAGATGCAGTAACAAAAGCAGCCGAGGAGGTCTTGGGCACCAGCCAAAGAAAAGTAGGTACGACGAAGAATGCCAAGCGCATAGAGAATACATTCAGCGACCAACTAGGGCCAAAGAAGAACAATATAAAACCCTTCGACGTCAAGCTAAAAAATGTGCCGAAGAAAGAAACGACTGACCATAAACACCAAGATCCAACAGATAAACGAAAACATGACCCTACATGAAGTCAGATCGGCGTATGCCTCTATTAAACAATTAAGAGACCGCTTTAACCAACAAAGTATGTCTTTGCAAAAGTGTAGAAGGAGCAATCATAGGCAAACAAGGCGAAATTAAAAACAGATGACTGCAATATTTCTAGAAGCTATTCACAGCGTCCCCAACAACAGCTGAACATGTGAAGATTCCATAAGCAGAGCAAGAGGTCCCAGTCGCACCAGCAACCAGAGACAAAGTACAGGCAGCAGTACGCAATCTCAGAAAAAATAAGGCTCCTGGAATAGATGGAATACCAGTAGAACTGCTCCAGAGCGGGGGTCCCCATCTAAATAACCTTCCGCATCGACTGCAACAACTTTTGTACATAAACTTCAAGCAAGCATACCATAGTATCGACAGAAATTCGTTGTACAAAATAATGCCTGATTTTGGCGTCCCAACAAAACTAGTCCGCATGGTCAAGGTCATGTCACTAAACACAGAGTCCCGGGTCAAGGTAAACGGTGAACTAATGGACAGGTTAAAACAAGGGGAACAATGCTCCTTTATATTGGGCTGGAACACGTCAGCAGGAAGACATCGGCTGAAACCTCGGGAACACTAATGTTCAAGTCCACACAATTGGTAGCACAATATGCTGATGACATCAATATTATGACATATTCAATCTTAGATGCCAAAGGAGCATTTCTCAGCCTAGAATCTGAAACAAACCGAATTGTCCTACGAGTTAATGAAACTGAAACTAATTTCATGACTCAAATGAGGAGGAACACTCCAGTTCAACAAAATCTGACCGTAGGAGACTATAACCTTGAAAGTGTGTATAACCATGTATACCTTCGGAGCCAACCTGAATAGAAGAGGTGCCGAAAAAGACGAGGTTGGACGCCGCATAAACGCTATTACCTATTACTCCGTACTTCCCATTCTAAGGTCGAGAGTTATGCACAGGCAAAATAAGCTCCGCGTTTACAAAACACTAGTCAAACCTGTGCTTTTATTTGGAAGTGAAACGCGGACCCTGACGAGCGAATCCGAAAAGGCAGTGGATGTATTTGAACGCATAGTGTTCCGAAAAATCTACGGCCCAACAAAACAAACAACAGGGTGGAGACTGCGTTGCGTTACAATGATGAGTTGTATGAACTGTTTGACGATCCACCTGTTTTCTCTTGCGCAAAGTTACGTAAATTTCAATTGGCGGTCATTATAGAAATAATGGGAGAAAACCGGCTACCCAAAGGAACATTGAAGGGTAGAGCAAAAGGTAGACGTCGACGTGGACAAGGTCGCGGAATCGTTGGGGATGGGAAAAACCGCACCGATTTAACTGAAAACCGGGTTTTTTAAATTCGAAAAACTGTTTTTTTTCCTCCTAGTTTAAACTGGTATTTTTTTCAAATTCAAAAACCGGTTAAAAACTGGATACAAAGGCATTAAAAAAATACTGAATACAAAAACCCGGAAAATAGTTTTTTCGCCATCCCTATCTAGGCAGCATTAACGACCACAGTCACCAGAGCAAAGCAAATTTCTATGTTTGATTGGTTTTTGGTATTAGTTGCATATGTTTCGAGGACTTCACATAGAGTGCGGAATAAATCTAGCACATGATACATAATAAATGCAAAATGCGGAGGGACTGAACATAAAAATAGACATTTTAATATGATTCGAGTTTTTGATTTAAAAATTTTGCTAAGAAAAAAACCGAAAACCGGTTCTTCCAAAAATTGGTTATTTTGGCTGTAAAAACCGCTCGGTTAAACCGAACATGAAAAAAACCGAAAAACGGTGTTTTTAGGGTTTTATAAAATAATTTTACAAAGCCTACTAAAATCGCGTCTTGACTGTTCGTTTGTCCGTCCGTGTGTCACAGCACTTTTTCTCGCAAACTACTTAAGCTACTTAAATTACTTTTTATGGAATTGTTTGCAGCTACATATAAATGAGTTGCATATTTTGAATAATAATTTTTCTGAAAAATTATTAGAGAAGAAAAATGTTAGAAGAAGGTGGTTTCGACGTGTGCACTAATTCTCCTCAGGCCATCACACTTAGATACACACCGGTGATGGCGACCACCATGCTCAGAGGTGAGGGAGTTAATTTTTAATTTTTCTACTTATGCAAACTCAATATGTTTTTGTATCTGCAAGTTATATTCAAGGTAAATTTCTCTTGTAAGTACTTGTATTAGCTAAACTTTTTAATTGGATCATTTCACCCTTTTCACATCAATTTAATGTAAATCTATACGACAAATTTGCTCTACATTTGAAGCTTTATCTAACGTCGCGCGGATATCGATCACTCTTTCGGATAGCTCCGATAGCTTTTTAAATTACGTCGAAACCACCTTCTTCTAACATTTTTCTTCTCTAATAATTTTTCAGAAAAATTATTATTCAAAATATGCAACTCATTTATATGTAGCTGCAAACAATTCCATAAAAAGTAATTTAAAAAGCTATCGGAGCTATCCGAAAGAGTGATCGATATCCGCGCGACGTTAGATAAAGCTTCAAATGTAGAGCAAATTTGTCGTATAGATTTACATTAAATTGATGTGAAAAGGGTGAAATGATCCAATTAAAAAGTTTAGCTAATACAAGTACTTACAAGAGAAATTTACCTTGAATACAACTTGCAGATACAAAAACATATTGAGTTTGCATAAGTAGAAAAATTAAAAATTAACTCCCTCACCTCTGAGCATGGTGGTCGCCATCAACGGTGTGTATCTAAGTGTGATGGCCTGAGGAGAATTAGTGCACACGTCGAAACCACCTTCTTCTAACATTTTTCTTCTCTAATAATTTTTCAGAAAAATTATTATTCAAAATATGCAACTCATTTATATGTAGCTGCAAACAATTCCATAAAAAGTAATTTAAAAAGCTATCGGAGCTATCCGAAAGAGTGATCGATATCCGCGCGACGTTAGATAAAGCTTCAAATGTAGAGCAAATTTGTCGTATAGATTTACATTAAATTGATGTGAAAAGGGTGAAATGATCCAATTAAAAAGTTTAGCTAATACAAGTACTTAAGCTAGAAACATCAAATTTTGTGTGCAGGTGTAAAATGGCACTCTCTTCAAAATTCAACTACAAAAAAATTTTATAAGGCATTTAAGGGGGGTAACCCCATATAGGGGAGTTGTCACCGAAAAAAAAATTTCATCAGAGGTAGCCGATATGGGTATCAAATAAAAGGTCTTGATAAGAAATTTTCAAAACAGGTCTAAATTTGACACTTTTTGCTGCTAGGAGGGCGCAGAGAGGGGAAATACACCAAAAATTTGTGTCCCCTCCCCTCACGATTGGACACCTGTGATCCGAAAAATCTGAAAAAAATTATGGAGGTAGGTGTTTATGAGTACAACACCAACAAATACGTTAGAAGTCAACATTCGCTTAACTTTCTTAATAATAGTATGATCTTCGAATTTCACAGTTTCCCCAATAAAATCGTATGGGTACCCTTAAACTGAACAAAGTTCGACATTTAAGTCGACCTACCAAAGGTCCTTAAACTTTGTACGTTCATTTGGTGATCCGGTTACGAAGACCATCACCGTGAACGATATCGTGTGCGAAGCGCTTATAGACTCGGGCAGTTGCCACTCATTTATAAAACGCAACAGTTAAGCCGTGCAACAAGACGATGATAGGATTCGCTGGTGGACAGGTGGAGTGCCGCGAAACGAAAACATTAACCGTCACAATTGACGAGCAGCAGTTTGTGTGTGACTTCATGATAATAGACAACCCAATCTCGGTGTATGACGTCGTCATTGGTACCGATATACTTTCGCGTGACCGTATAGTGATTGACAAGGGCAAATGTTATGTAATTAATAATGCGTACGAAAATATCAATGATACTTCGAGCAAGCTCGAAAAACAGTAAGTCGAGGCGTTACTACATGAATATCTTGGCTATTTCGCGGAAAGGTTGAAGGACCTCGGAAAGTGTAGTATTACGAAAATGAACATTGTTTTGACGTCGCACATTCCGGTAAATAAAAAACCGTACCATGTTCCCATCCCTAAATAGTCGAAAGCATCGTTAACGAGCTACTGCAACTCAACATAATCCTCCCGTCGATGTGCGCTGTATACTTCACCCATTGTCTTGGTGCGGAAGCAGAATGGCGAAGACAGATTCTGTGTCGATTTCTGTGAGCTAAACGTGGTCACCCAAAAAGAACCATGGTCCATGCCTGTGGTCGACAACGTTTTGTTAACGTTGGCGGGGAAAAGCTCCTTCACTTTGCTTGACATGATGTCTGGTTATTACCAGTTGGAACTAGCGGAGGAGGCCAGAAATACAAGGAGTTCATAACTCACCATGGCCACGTCGAATTCAATAGAATGCCGTTTGGGTTTCGAAATGCCCCGAGCAATTTTCAACGACTTATAGCGAGGCTCATAGTATCGATGAATGGCAAGGCGATAAGCTATGTGGACGAGGTCATCATTCCGTCTGAGACTGTCGAGCAGGGGCTGGAGTACTTGAAGCAATTTCTAGAAGCCATAAAACGCGAAGGACTAAAGTTGCGCAAGTCCAAGTGTTCATTTTTCCAGAAGACAGTGGAGTTCCTTAGACATGAACTAACCGCTGAAGGAATCAGGCCTGGGAAAATAAAAACCGTGGCGGTGCAACAACCCCCTAGTCCACAGACAGCTACCGAGGTCAGGCGTTTCCTTGGGCTCTCCGGCTTCTTTAGGAAATTTATTCCGGATTATGCCATCATAGCGGCACCACTAACACGATTGTTAAAAAAGGATGTACTATTCAACTGGTCGACCGAATGCGAGGACACACATGAACAGCTGGTGAGGTTGTTCACTGAGGCACACACCCTAGTCATTTACGACGAGGCATCACAGCATCAGTTGCATAACAATTCGAGCTCTGTGGGCCTTGCAGGCATCTTATTGCAGGAAAATGGATGGGGACAAATGAATCCCGTTGTGTACTATAGCCGTCTGTGCAATCCAGCGGAAAGCCGATACCATAGCTAAGAGCTGGAGGTGCTCGCGATCGTCGGCGCGTGTAAACCGTTCTGAATGTACTTGTTGGGAAAGGAGTTCGAAATAGTAACTGATTGCCAAGCCATTGCCAGTCTGAAAGCGACGAAGTCTCTCATTCCGCGAGTGGCGAGATTGTTTTTGAAATTACAAGACTTCGATTACCGGGTTGTTTTCGTCCCGGAATAAAGATGCCTCACGTCGACGGATTGAGTCGAGCGCCCGTGGAGCCACCGCCTGAACCGAGCGGAGTAGAGGAATAGGTTGGTAGTGTCAACTTGTCGATGGAGGATTGGGTATGCACTCTACAGTGCCAAGATTCAGACGTGAAAATTATCATGCACGTTCTCGAGATGATGGCGGAGTCTGAGCAGCGGGAGCAAATTCGCAAGGAATATGTTATAAAGAACAGCCGTCTCTTTAGAGTTGATAAAGAGGGGGAAGAAATGCTCGTTGTTCCGAAGGGAATACGCTGGCAGATGGCGAAGCTGTATCACGATGACGCCGGACATCCGGGTGTCGATGGTACACTGATGCGAATAAAACGAAGTTTTTGGTTCCCTCGAATGCGTAACTTCTTAAAGAACTACACGAAGACATGCATTGACTGTAGCTATGTGCGAGAGCCGAGAATAAAGGAATGTCCATTACATGGTATGGACATTCCCCGATTAACATTTGAAATAGTCCATATGGATCACTTGGGTCCATTTATTAGAAGTTGCCGCGGTAACGAGTATGTGCTGGTCATGGTAGATGCGTTAACTCGGTACACGGTCATCCATCCAACAAGGTCAACGAAATCGAAACCTGTCCTCGAAGCGGCCAATCAGCTGACGATGTATTTTGGTCTCCCAAAATATGTTTGAGGATTACTGCAATGCCAACGACAAAACCCACATTAAAACGGCAACTCGAACATCTCGAGTGAATGGTATTAGTAACCAGTCGATACTGGCTTACCTGAAAACATCATGCGCTAAATCGAACACTTGGGATGACGAACTACGACAGCTTAAATAGACGCTGAATACGAGTGAGTGCAACGACGAAGTATTCTTCAATCGCGCTAATTTTCGACTACCCGTTGAAGGACATCAGCGGCAACAGGCTTCTAGCAGCCGTGCAGGATACTAATTTGGACGAGAAAACGATGACAGACAAGAGAGAAGACGAGATCAAAAATATATCCGAGGCTAGGCTTAAGTGGAAAAAGCGATTCGACGAGAGACACCAGAAACCAAGGCAGTACAAGGAAGGAGAGTTGGTCTTGGTGGAAAGGGCTATTCCAGCTACAGGCGAGTCCAAGAAGTTGGAGGCTACGTATCGTGGCCCCTGTATCATCAATAGAGTTCTGCAGCATCATCGATATGTCGTGGAAGAGAACGAAGCACATCAGAAACAGCGTCCATTCAGTTCGGTGATGAGCAGCGAAAAAATAAAGCCCTGGTGCGAATTATGTCTGGCGATCAATGACGATTACAATGATTTGGCAGATGAGGAATTCGACACATCCATTTAACTCGAGGCGAGTTATTGTCAGGAGAGGCTGACTGTCATCCATAAATGTTTTGCTGCCCAACGTCTCTATGAACTATGGCAACACCATCTATCTGTTAGCGGATGGATATCGGTCCTTGAATAAAGTAAAACGTATAATCGAAGACCTTGGTATTCGCGTTTTAGTTTAAACCCTGCCTGTTGACACTATTAATGTGAAACATGTATCCTAACTCAAGCATCCGTAAACATATTGAACGCCTTCGAAAGACGGATCCTGAGGCGAATAATCAGAGCGAAGCTAGACGGGGACCAATGGCGAATTCGATACAACCATGAGCTGTATAAAATTTTTGACAAGCCGGAGGTCTCAACGATTGTAAGACTGCGGAAGCTGCAATGGGTTGGCCACATGAATCGTATGGACCAACAACGGATACCCAAGAAGGTATTCGTTGGGAGAACTGAAGAGCGGAGACCAGTGGGGAAATCGAGGAAACGCTGGTGTGACTCGGTCGACGAAGACAGTTCATCGTGCTCGGATTTCAAAATTGGAGGACACGGTCAATGGGCCGAAACAGTTGGTGGCACTTTTCGCAGGAAGCGAAGGCCCCAGAGGGGCTGAAGTGCTACAAAGAAGAAGATAATCATGGTGGTAGGATCTTATGAGTAAAACAATAACAAATACCTTAAAAATCGAAATTCACTTAACTTTATGATAATAATAGTAAGATTTGTAAATACAACATTTTTTACAGTAAATTTATATGAGTACCCTTAAGTTCACTAATAAAAGGGCCTTATACTCTAAGTTTCAATCAAATCGAATCATATCTACGGAAGTTATAGCTGTTTGAATTTTCTCCGGTTCCAGCAAAAACAATGTATGGTTTTTCTACCATTTGCGCCTTTCTTGGAAGCAGACACTACACTTTTGATTGGATTTTCTTGAAATTTTCAGATAAAATGAATAACATAAACGTCTTTATATATATATATATATATATATATATATATATATATATATATATATATATATATGTATATATATACATATATATATGCATAAATATATATATATATATATATATATATATATATATATATATATATATATATATATATATATATATATTTATATATAATTTTTCTTTATTAGAATGTATGCTCCAGGAAAAATAGTGAACTCTTGTTTGTGCAAAGTATTGTTTAAAAAAAATTCCGTACGGAAACTTTTTTAGGATTTTGTAAAATAATTTTACAAAACCCTACTAAAATCGCGTCCTGTCTGTCCGTCCGTGTGTCACAGCACTTTTTCTCGGAAACTACTTTAGCTAGAAACATCAAATTTTGTATGTAGGTGTAAAGTGGTGCTCTCTTCAAAATCCAACTACAAAAAATTTTTTTAAGATATTTAAGAGGGGTCTCCCCATATAGGGGAATGACCTCCCGAAAAAAAATCATCAAAGGTAGCCGGTATGGGTATCAAATGAAAGGTCTTGATGAGAACGTTTCAAAACAGATCTTAATTTGGCAAAGTTTGCTTCGAGGGGCGCACAGGGAGGGGAAATACACGGTAAATTTGTGCCCCCCCCCCCTCGCGGTTGGACACCTGTGATCCGAAAATCTGAAAAAATCAAGAATGTAGGCCTTGATGAGTACAACAACAACAAATACGTGAGAAATCGAAATTCACTCAACTATGTTAGTAATAGTATGATTTTTCGATTTTATGTTTTCTTGAATAAAATCTTAACGGTACACTTAAATTCAATAATATTCAGTACACAGATGATTATTTATAAGATTGATCTATCCTGAAAGTTTCATAAGGATTGAATCATATTTAGCACAGTTATAGCGGTTTGAATTTTCCTGTATAACTATGGAACAATATGCGCTGCATGTATTACTATGGAAACATATGGCTATGGAACAACATGCGCTTTTTACCGACTCAGACACTACAGTTTTGCGATTTCTGATACCACTAGCTGAACCATTCAAAGATATTCATGATGCCTATCATTCCTGAAGTTTTCATGCAACTCCTAGCAAAACTGTAGTATTCTCGAGAGAAATTTACCTATTGCGGAGAGTATCATATGTATATATATATATATATATATATATATATATATATATATATATATATATATATATATATGTATATATATATATATATATATATATATATGTATATATATATATATATATATATATATATATATATATATATATATGTATATATATATATATATATATATATATGTATATATATATATATATATATATATATATATATATATATATATATATATATATATATATATATATATATATATACAAATTTCAAAATGGCGGCGATTTAAATATGCGTTTTTCGGGTTTTTGTGGCGCTCTAGCGGTCACATTTTCCAGCGGATTTTGATGAAACTTGAGATTATGGATCTCTGTATCTGCGACAGCAGCTCGCAGAATTATTTGTACATATAATTATTTGTTCATGTAACAATATATATATATATATATATATATATATATATATATATATATATATATATATATATATAGGCACGAAATAAATTGTTATAAACATATTTATACTGGTTTCGCCCTTCTCACATTTGCTGTTTATACATTTCACAGTGGTTACCACACAAAGGTGATAACTTTTTGGCTTAAATAGCTCAGATAGTTAATTTCAAAAGATTTCCATAAAAGTTTAATCAGCACTTGCATTGCCATTAATATATACACTTTCGATTCTTTTTTGAACCATCAGGGGCCGACATTTTGAATTTTTATTGAAAACGGCTGCTAAAAATATTAAGCTGTAAATTTTCGAATTTTTTATTTGTCATCCGATTTGCATAATTAAATTAAATTAACTTGTCTTGATAACTTATAATTTCAAGTGTTATCGGAATCTGTTGAGAAACTTGGCTGCTAGAGGGCTACAGAAATAAAAAAAAATGTTTATGTCATCCCCCTGTATGTGGAGACCCCCTTAAACACTTTAAAATATTTTCTTACACTACAAATTTCAAGAGACACCACTTTTGACCTACGTAGAAAATTTCCTCATTCTGGCTTATGTGGTTTGTGAGAAAACTTGTGACGCACGAACAAACGGACGGACGGACAGATAGACAAGTCGCGATTTTATAATTTTTTAGGGTATTGTTAAAAATATTTTAAAATATTTAAAAAATAGTCTGATTTACAAATACTTTCAAGATAAGTCATTTAAAACGTTTCCATGAAAAAAAATTCTTTATTTCAGTTGCTACTAAATTAGCGAATTGCGCTTGCCTCCTGACCTTTGTTGGCCGCCATTTTGAATGCATGCATTCGATTTTGGATTATTTTAATTCTTTGTAGGCTAGGACCTCATGAATCAATGTGCAAAATCTCGTTCAAAACGGAGTTTCACTCTAGACAGGGCAAAATAATTCAATTTTTAGTGAAAATGGCAGCTAAAAATATTGGGTTTTAAAATCTCGACTGTTTTATTTTTCATTCAATTTTTAATAATTTTCTGCATAATACAAGCACATAGTACAGAGATCCATAATCTCAAGTTTCATCAAAATCCGCTGGAAAATGTGGCCGCTAGAGCGCCACATAAACCCGAAAAAACGCATATTTGAATCACCGCCATTTTGATATTTGCACATGCATGATCACCAAAATATCAAAATCTGTAGATCTAAGTAATGCCTATCTTGAAACCAAGTTTCATATATGTCGGACCAAAATTGCGACATTTAGAAGCCTTTGAAGTTTTGAGTTTCAACTGGCCGCCATTTTGTTTTTTGCGACCTGACCTCCAGTTTTTTCACGTAATTCTTTAGGTAGGTAGGTTGACCACTATTCCAACAAAAAAATTATGCACATTTTTCGACCTTTGAGCGGCCGCCATTTTGTTTCTGCCGTACCGACTTCGGATTTTTTATTGTGAGATTCATCACATACATCAGTGAACTTTTATACCAAATTTCATCCAAATCGGAGCTATACTTTGGTCAAAACAGAAATCACGATTTTTCATCTAAAATGGCCGCCATTTTGTTTTTGCAACCTCTAGCATGGTCACAAATTTCGTCATATCCCATATATATATATATATATATATATATATATATATATATATATATATATATATATATATATATATATATATATATAGGGTCTGTATAATAAGTAACCGGGCTGAGCTTGCCCCGCGCCGTCAAAGCGTCTGCTGTAGTGGTGGTGGGAGTCTAGGTAAAGGGAACCGGGCTGCAACATCGAGCGAGAGCGGAGTGCGTGTTCAGTTACGTCGTCGGAGTGAAAACGGAGCGTACGATCGAGCAACCGAACGAGAGTGTTTTAACCACGTTATTACAGGAGACGAGATGTGGGTTTTCGAATACAATCCTGAGACGAAGCGGCAGAGTTCGGAGTGGCACACACCGGCGTCACCACGACCGATAAAAGTGCGCATGAGCAAATCGGAGGTGAAGTCGATGCTCATTGCTTTCTTTGACGTGAAAGGCATTGTTCACAAAGAGTTTGTGCCAAACTGTAAACGGCCAGTACTACAGAGAGGTGCTTCGTCGACTAACCGCCCGAGTTCACCGAGTCCGTCCGGAGATTGCAGATTCGTGGATCCTCCATCACGACAATGCTCCGTCGCTCACCTGCCTGCTCGTCATCAAGCAGTTGGCCAAACAGTCGAGGGCAACGTTGCCACAGCCTCCTTAAAGCCCGGATATGGTACCAGTGGACTTCTTTCTGTTCCCCAACATCACGAGACACCTTAAGGGGACGCGGTTCGGGACTCTGGAAAACGTTCAACGTGCTACGACGAGGGCTCTAGACAGCATCGAGGTTGCCGACATCCAGGGAGCGTTCGGGGATTGGAAAATCCGGTATCAGCGTGTTATCGACTCCAATGGGGACTACTTTGAAGATTTCTAAAGACAAATTGTACATATTTTGCCAATAAAAAATTTCCTGAGGTCAAATTGTACATATTTTGCCAATAAAAAATTTCCTGAGGTCAGTCCGGTTACTTATTATTCTGTCCCTGTATATATATATATATATATATATATATGCATATATATATCTATATATATATATATATATATGCATATATATATCTATATATATATATATATATATATATATATATATATATATATATCTATATATATATATATATATATATATATATATATATATATATATATATATATATATACATATATATGTGTATATATATATATCGTCTAAAATGGCCGCCATTTTGTTTTTGCCCGGCCGATATAGCTGGTTCACGAACTTAACCGAGATATTTACCCAATACACCTTTCCTGAAAATTTGGTGAAAATCGAAGCAAAATTGCAACCTCTAGCGTGGTCACAAATTTCGTTATATCCCATATATATATGTATATATATATATATATATATATATATATATATATATATATATATATATATATATATATATATATATATATATATATATATACAAATTTCAAAATGGCGGCGATTTAAATATGCGTTTTTCGGGTTTTTGTGGCGCTCTAGCGGTCACATTTTCCAGCGGATTTTCTCTCTGTATTATGTTCTTATATTATGCAGAAAATTATTAAAATTGAATGAAAAATAAAACAGTCGAGATCTTAAAACCCAATATTTTTAGCTGCCATTTGCACTAAAAATTGAATTATTTTGCCCTGTCTAGAGTGAAACTCCGATTTGAATGAGATTTTTCACATTGATTCATTAGGTTCTAGCTCACAAAGAATTAAAATAATCCAAAATCGAATGCATGCATTCAAAATGGCGGCCAACAAAGGTCAGGAGGCAAGCGCAATTCGCTATTTTAGTAGCAACTGAAATAATGAATTTTTTTCATGGAAACGTTTTAAATGACTTATCTTGAAAGTATTTGTAAATCAGATCAGTATATTATTGTAAAATATTTTTGAGAATACCTTAAAAAATTATAAATTCGCGACTTGTCTGTCTGCCCGTCCGTCCGTTTGTTCGTGCGTCACAAGTTTTCTCGCAAACCAGATAAGCTAGAATGAGAAATTTTCTCCGTAGGTCAAAAGTGGTGCCTCTTGAAATTTGCAGTGTAAGAAAATATTTTAAAGTGTTTAAGGGGGTCTCCATATACAGGGGGGTGACATAAACATTTTTTTTTATTTCTGTAGCCCTCTAGCAGCCAAGTTTCTCAACAGATTCCGATAACACTTGAAATTATAAGTTATTAAGACAAGTTAATTTAATTTAATTATGCAAATCGGATGACAAATAAAAACTTCGAAAATTTACAGCGTAATATTTTTAGCAGCCGTTTTCAATAAAAATTCAAAATGACGGCCTCTGATGGTTCAGAAAAGAATCGAAAATGTATATATTAATGGCAATGCAAGTGCTGATTAAACTTTTATGGAAATCTTTTGAAATTAACTATCTGAGCTATTTAAGCCAAAAAGTTATCACCTTTGTGTGGTAACCACTGTGAAATGTATAAACAGCAAATGTGAGAAGGGCGAAACCAGTATAAATATGTTTATAACAATTTATTTCGTGCCTATATATATATATATATATATATATATATATATATATATATATATATATATATATATATATATATATATATATATATATATTGTTACATGTACAAATAATTCTGCGAGCTGCTGTCGCAATTGTTTTCATAATCAACGTCAACAAATGAATTTACTCGAACCCACGAGAACCCAACAAGCATGATCAACATCTGCAAGTGACGTCACTCCATTCATTAATTCGCTCGAATCTACCAGGTACCTCTCGGTAGAACATTCGCCAACGTACGAGAAATGGGTGAATAGGTAGAGACCCTATATAAAGGCGAGCTGAATGAATGGGGGGGTTCATTCATTACAACCGCGATAGAAAACTGCGATATAGTGGAACGCGAAGTAAAGACGATTGATTGTTTGAGTGCGAAGTGATTTAGAAGACAATTGCGATAAGAAATTTATGGACAAGTGTTAGATTTTTTTCATAGTGAAAATTAAAATTAGTGAAATTGTTAAATTGTTAAATTGTTTATTGTGCATTTTTGTAATTAAATAAATTCTTTTAACTTAAATTAAAAGACATTGCGTTTTCACTTTCCCGGAACATTAAAATTATTGGCTGCGTACCGAAAACACGCGGCAGTGGTGTCAAGAAGTGCGAAAGAAAAATTTTGAAAGTGAATATTTGAACATTTTTATAATGCACAATAGGAAAATTTAAAGAAACATTAAAAATGCCACGAAGCTTAAACTTAAAAATTAATGAATTGACCATGTCGGAGCTTAAGGAAGAGTTGGAACAGCGAAACCTGGCTACGCAAGGTACAAAGGCCACACTGATTGCACGCTTGCGTGACGCAATTGAATCGGAAGGCGCGTATCTGGATTCGGGTGAGCCCTCAGATGCAGAAAAAGGCGCAGAAGGTGGTGAAGCAGAAACAAAAAAACCAAAGGAACCAGAAAATGCGCTGATGCAAATGTTAATACTGATGCAGCAAGAGCAGCGACAACAGTCATCCAATTTAACTGCGAAGCTCAATGAACAGTCATCCAATTTAATTGCGAAGCTCAATGAACAGTCATCCAATTTAACTGCGAAGCTCAATGAACAGTCGTCCAATTTAACCACGAAGCTAGATGAACAATCAGCGCAGCTAAATGAACAGACATCCAGTTTAGCTGCGAAGCTAAATAAACAACCAGCAAAAATGGACCAACAAGCGATCGAAATCAAGGCAGACATCGCACAGAAGCTGGAAAAACAGTCAACCGAAATAAAAGCGGAGCTCAGTAGTCTCAACAGCCAAATTAAATGCGTCGAGGAGAAGGTATACCAGGTCGAGGAGAGAATCAACCTTGAGATCAGCCAGGTAAACCATGAGATGGAAAAAGTGAAAAAGGACTTGGAAGCAGCGAAGGCAGTAATAACCGCCTCACCAGCCCCAATTATAACCGCAGCGCAAAGCTCATCTAGAAATGTGCAAGCACCAATATTCGATGGGCAAACGGTCTGGAGTATTTACAAAACCCAGTTCGAAGCAGCCGCTCGCATAAATCACTGGAATGAGCAGGAACGAGCAACTGCATTGATTCTTGCTCTAAGAGGCCCAGATGCCGAGCTGTTGCAGACGATCCCCTTTGAATTGCACTCAAAACCGAATGCTATAATGAATGCGCTCGACATGCGTTATGGAGACGATCATCTGAAGCAGATTTATCGGTCACAGCTAAGGCATCGAATGCAGAAGTCTGATGAAACCCTACAGCAGCTAGCCCAAGACATTGAGCGACTGGCACTTTTGGCTTATCCAGCCTACGACCCAGAACATCGAGATGATGCAGCGACAGAAGCATTCATCAGCGCACTAAAGGACCCGGGATTGCAACTAGCCGTGCGTTTAGCTCAAAAGCAAACGGTTAAGGACGCACTGGCTTATAGTCTGAACTTTGAGGCAGCGAAAAATGTGACTCGTACCACTGCCCGGGTTCGTGAGGTAGTGACAGACGAGTGCAGGTGTGAGCGCGTGGAAATTGAGCGAGATCCGCATGTAAATGGTGCGCCTAGATGCTGGAATTGCGGAGAGAAGGGTCACCTGCAAAGAGACTGCAAGAAGCGAAGAAAACCGAGCTATTGTCCAGGGTGTGCAGCTAGGAGGAGATCCAGACCGAGTCAGGAGCCCAGAATGGAAGCCCTTCAAACAGAGGGGTCGGGAAACATGTAAGAGCCAACTTCGTGGGGCAGAGGTTGGCTAGGAGGATCGACGTCCCCAGCCCCACCATCATCGTGTCAAGACTACATCGTGGAGAAGCGGACTTATGCCTTCCGGGTCAAGTTGACGGAGAACACTGCACCATAACAATCGACACTGGTGCAACCCGATCGATTATCCGACCAGACCTAGTTAGACAGCAACAACTTCACAAGGGCAGAATTTTCTCACTACGGATAGCTACGGGAGAAACTGCACCTGTTCATGGAGAGGTCAACCTCCAGATACAGTTGGGAGACCTTGTGTTCCGATATAATTTTCTGGTCGCGAACATTATGGATGACTGCATTCTCGGAATGGATTTTCTGCGACCACATGGAATCACGTTGGATTTGGGCAAACGTGTATTGAAATGGCAGAATGTAGAAGTACTGATGGAGGATCCCAGCGTCCGAATTCCCAAGATGAATGTAGTGGTATGTACTGACACTGATGTACCGAATTCTTCCGAAAGCATTGTATGGGCCAAGCTTGATGGTGATTCTGGAGACCACCGATCTTATCTGATAGAGCCAACGAAGACGTCCGCATTACGCAGTTTGATTGTAGGACGATGCCTTGTAAGATCTTTAAGGAACGGATACGTGCCGGTTAGAGTCCTTAACACCGCAGACTCAACGACGAGCATCAAAGCGGGAGAAGTCATCGGCAGCTGCCAGCCTGTTTCCACCATCACCTCTTTGGAAGCTACTCACGACCATCATTGGAAAAGGAGGCAAGACACAGACAAAGCCCGGGAATCCACGTCTGCAATATTGAAGCAGGTCAAATTGCCAGTGCAGCTATTCAAACGAGCCTCTGATCTGGTCACCAAGTACAGTGACATCTTCTCAACAAGCCCGGATGACCAAGGCCGAACGAGTATGGTAACTCACGTCATATATACACAGGAAGCCAAGCCGATTCGACAAGCACCCAGACGCCTCCCTATAGCCAAATAAGGAGAAGTGAGCGCGCTGATCTCGGACATGGAAAAACAAGGCGTTATTGAACCTTCTGTCAGTCCATGGGCCGCGCCTGTAGTTCTAGTGAAGAAAAAGGATGGTAGCACTCGCTTTTGTGTCGACTATAGGCAGCTTAACGACGTCACTAAGAAAGATAGTTACCCACTCCCACGCATCGATGACATAATGGACACTTTAGCCGACGCAAAATGGTTTTCTACACTCGATCTCAAGAGTGGCTACTGGCAGGTAGAAATTGACAAGAAGGACCGAGAGAAGACCGCATTTTCAGTTGGGACCGGATTGTGGCAATTTGTGGTGATGCCGTTTGGGCTTTGCAATGCTCCAGCCACTTTCGAACGCTTGATGGAATATGTGCTACGTGGTCTAACCTGGAAAACCTGCTTGGTATACCTCGATGACATCATCGTCGTCGGTAGAACGTTCGAAGAGCATGTGCGGAACTTAGAAGAGGTTTTCTCCCGATTACGACTGGCAAATTTGAAACTTAGTCCCGAGAAGTGTACTCTTTTCGCAGATGAAGTAAAATACCTGGGACACGTCGTATCAGCAGAAGGGGTCAAAACAGACCCTGAGAAAATTGAAGCCGTGAAAAGTTGGCCAACACCAAACAACAAGCGCCAACTACGAAGTTTTCTGGGTCTGGCGACCTACTATCGAAGATTCGTCAAAGACTTTGCCAAAATAGCTAAGTGTCTCCATCAGCTTACCGAGAAAAATCGTCCGTATATCTGGAATGAACAATGCTAGACACCCTTTGAGACTCTGAAGGAAAAGCTGTGTGAATCACCCGCGCTGGCGTATCCGAAACCCGGAAAAATGTTTGTAGTTGACACCGATGCAAGCAACGGCGGTATTGGAGCTGTACTCTCCCAGCAGATCAATGGCGAAGAAAGAGTCCTCTCGTATTACAGTCGAGTTCTTTCAAAAAGTGAGAGGAACTACTGTGTGACCAGGAAGGAGCTATTGGCTATAATAGAGGCCACCAAGCAGTTCCACAAGTATCTATATGGCCAGAAATTTGTTCTTCGAACGGACCATGCATCACTGAGATGGTTGCTCAACTTCAAAAATCCCGAGGGACAAGTTGCGAGATGGATCGAAAGATTGCAGTCATACGACTACGAAATTGTTCATCGGAAGGGCGGAGTTCATGGAAATGCTGACGCCCTATCCCGCCGTCCATGTCCAGTTAACTGCAAGCATTGCCGACGGATTGAGGAAAAGGAACCGCTCGTTGATCTGCGATTGATAACGGCGGAATTCGATGAAGGTTGGTCATCGGAGGAGATTCGAACCGCCCAGTTAGCCGATGAAGACATCGGACCATTGCTCGTATGGAAGGAGACGACTGGGCGACCTGAGTGGAAAGACGTTTCAATGCATGGCGCAACCCTGAAAAGCTATTGGGCACAATGGAACTCCCTTCAGGTGGAGGGTGGCGTACTCAAGCGAAAATGGGAAACGGCGGATGGTAGCTCCTATAGGATGCAAACTATACTTCCCAAAAGCCGAATCCACGATGTGGTTAAGGAAATGCATGAAGGATCCTCGGGAGGCCACCTTGGTGTTAACAAGACCTTAGCGAAATTGCGGGAACGGTTCTACTGGCTCTGCGCTCGAGAAGACGTAGAGGACTGGTGAAAAATAAAACAGTCGAGATTTTAAAACCCAATATTTTTAGCTGCCATTTTCACTAAAAATTGAATTATTTTGCCCTGTCTAGAGTGAAACTCCGTTTTGAACGAGATTTTGCACATTGGTTCATGAGGTCCTAGCCCACAAAGAATTAAAATAATCGAAAATCGAATGCATGCATTCAAAATGGCGGCCAACAAAGGTCAGGAGGCAAGCGCAATTCGCTAATTTAGTAGCAACTGAAATAAAGAATTTTTTTCAATGGAAACGTTTTAAATGACTTATCTTGAAAGTATTTGTAAATCAGACTATTTTTTAAATATTGTAAAATATTTTTAACAATACCCTTAAAAAATTATAAAATCGCGACTTGTCTATCTGTCCGTCCGTCCGTTTGTTCGGGCGTCACAAGTTTTCTCGCAAACCAGATAAGCTAGAATGAGAAATTTTCTACGTAGGTCAAAAGTGGTGCCTCTTGAAATTTGCAGTGTAAGAAAATATTTTAAAGTGTTTAAGGGGGTCTCCATATACAGGGGGGTGACATAAACATTTTTTTTATTTCTGTAGCCCTCTAGCAGCCAAGTTTCTCAACAGATTCCGATAAAACTTGAAATTATAAGTTATTAAGACAAGTTAATTTAATTTAATTATGCAAATCGGATGACAAATAAAAAATTCGAAAATTTACAGCTTAATATTTTTAGCAGCCGTTTTCAATAAAAATTCAAAATGTCGGCCCCTGATGGTTCAAAAAAGAATCGAAAGTGTATATATTAATGGCAATGCAAGTGCTGATTAAACTTTTATGGAAATCTTTTGAAATTAACTATCTGAGCTATTTAAGCCAAAAAGTTATCACCTTTGTGTGGTAACCACTGTGAAATGTATAAACAGCAAATGTGAGAAGGGCGAAACCAGTATAAATATGTTTATAACAATTTATTTCGTGCCTATATATATATATATATATATATATATATATATATATATATATATATATATATATATATATATATATATATATATATATATATATATATATATATATTGTTACATGAACAAATAATTATATGTACAAATAATTCTGCGAGCTGCTGTCGCAATTGTTTTCATAATCAACGTCAACAAATGAATTTACTCGAACCCACGAGAACCCAACAAGCATGATCAACATCTGCAAGTGACGTCACTCCATTCATTAATTTGCTCGAATCTACCAGGTACCTCTCGGTAGAACATTCGCCAGCGTACGAGAAATGGGTGAATAGGTAGAGACCCTATATAAAGGCGAGCTGAATGAATGGGGGGGTTCATTCATTACAACCGCGATAGAAAACTGCGATATAGTGGAACGCGAAGTAAAGACGATTGATTGTTTGAGTGCGAAGTGATTTAGAAGACAATTGCGATAAGAAATTTATGGACAAGTGTTAGATTTTTTTCATAGTGAAAATTAAAATTAGTGAAATTGTTAAATTGTTAAATTGTTTATTGTGCATTTTTGTAATTAAATAAATTCTTTTAACTTAAATTAAAAGACATTGCGTTTTCACTTTCCCGGAACATTAAAATTATTGGCTGCGAACCGAAAACACGCGACAGTGGTGTCAAGAAGTGCGAAAGAAAAATTTTGAAAGTGAATATTTGAACATTTTTATAGTGCACAATAGGAAAATTTAAAGAAACATTAAAAATGCCACGAAGCTTAAACTTAAAAATTAATGAATTGACCATCTCGCAGTTTCATACGAGGTGACCGAAATACTCCTCAGGAGCTGCCACATCAGTCACCTCGGGGCAGCTCGACTGCGGGGTTCCAGATGGCCACGAACCCATATATATATATGTTGCAGCATGGCAGTGCTGCAAGCTCTATCGAGCAGTAATTTCCACATTTACGCAGTGGTGGCGAACTTATAAGAAAATTTTGTTTGAGGATTGCTGGTTGTCCTAAGTGAAAGAACTACATTGTTCTTTCACCCGAGCCATGTCGAAGCTTAAGGAAGAGTTGGAACAGCGAAACCTGGCTACGCAAGGTACAAAGGCCACACTGATTGCACGCTTGCGTGACGCAATTGAATCGGAAGGCGCGTATCTGGATTCGGGTGAGCCCTCAGATGCAGAAAAAGGCGCAGAAGGTGGTGAAGCAGAAACAAAAAAACCAAAGGAACAGAAAATGCGCTGATGCAAATGTTAATGCTGATGCAGCAAGAGCAGCGACAACAGTCATCCAATTTAACTGCGAAGCTCAATGAACAGTCATCCAATTTAATTGCGAAGCTCAATGAACAGTCATCCAATTTAACTGCGAAGCTCAATGAACAGTCGTCCAATTTAACCACGAAGCTAGATGAACAATCAGCGCAGCTAAATGAACAGACATCCAGTTTAGCTGCGAAGCTAAATAAACAACCAGCAAAAATGGACCAACAAGCGATCGAAATCAAGGCAGACATCGCACAGAAGCTGGAAAAACAGTCAACCGAAATAAAAGCGGAGCTCAGTAGTCTCAACAGCCAAATTAAATGCGTCGAGGAGAAGGTATACCAGGTCGAGGAGAGAATCAACCTTGAGATCAGCCAGGTAAACCATGAGATGGAAAAAGTGAAAAAGGACTTGGAAGCAGCGAAGGCAGTAATAACCGCCTCACCAGCCCCAATTATAACCGCAGCGCAAAGCTCATCTAGAAATGTGCAAGCACCAATATTCGATGGGCAAACGGTCTGGAGTATTTACAAAACCCAGTTCGAAGCAGCCGCTCGCATAAATCACTGGAATGAGCAGGAACGAGCAACTGCATTGATTCTTGCTCTAAGAGGCCCAGCTGCCGAGCTGTTGCAGACGATCCCCTTTGAATTGCACTCAAACCCGAATGCTATAATGAATGCGCTCGACATGCGTTATGGAGACGATCATCTGAAGCAGATTTATCGGTCACAGCTAAGGCATCGAATGCAGAAGTCTGGTGAAACCCTACAGCAGCTAGCCCAAGACATTGAGCGACTGGCACTTTTGGCTTATCCAGCCTACGACCCAGAACATCGAGATGATGCAGCGACAGAAGCATTCATCAGCGCACTAAAGGACCCGGGATTGCAACAAGCCGTGCGTTTAGCTCAAAAGCAAACGGTTAAGGACGCACTGGCTTATAGTCTGAACTTTGAGGCAGCGAAAAATGTGACTCGTACCACTGCCCGGGTTCGTGAGGTAGTGACAGACGAGTGCAGGTGTGAGCGCGTGGAAATTGAGCGAGATCCGCATGTAAATGGTGCGCCTAGATGCTGGAATTGCGGAGAGAAGGGGCACCTGCAAAGAGACTGCAAGAAGCGAAGAAAACCGAGCTATTGTCCAGGGTGTGCAGCTAGGAGGAGATCCAGACCGAGTCAGGAGCCCAGAATGGAAGCCCTTCAAACAGAGGGGTCGGGAAACATGTAAGAGCCAACTTCGTGGGGCAGAGGTTGGCTAGGAGGATCGACGTCCCCAGCCCCACCATCATCGTGTCAAGACTACATCGTGGAGAAGCGGACTTATGCCTTCCGGGTCAAGTTGACGGAGAACACTGCACCATAACAATCGACACTGGCGCAACCCGATCGATTATCCGACCAGACCTAGTTAGACAGCAACAACTTCACAAGGGCCGAATTTTCTCACTACGGACAGCTACGGGAGAAACTGCACCTGTTCATGGAGAGGTCAACCTCCAGATACAGTTGGGAGACCTTGTGTTCCGATATAATTTTCTGGTCGCGAACATTATGGATGACTGCATTCTCGGAATGGATTTTCTGCGACCACATGGAATCACGTTGGATTTGGGCAAACGTGTATTGAAATGGCAGAATGTAGAAGTACTGATGGAGGATCCCAGCGTCCGAATTCCCAAGATGAATGTAGTGGTATGTACTGACACTGATGTACCGAATTCTTCCGAAAGCATTGTATGGGCCAAGCTTGATGGTGATTCTGGAGACCACCGATCTTATCTGATAGAGCCAACGAAGACGTCCGCATTACGCAGTTTGATTGTAGGACGATGCCTTGTAAGATCTTTAAGGAACGGATACGTGCCGGTTAGAGTCCTTAACACCGCAGACTCAACGACGAGCATCAAAGCGGGAGAAGTCATCGGCAGCTGCCAGCCTGTTTCCACCATCACCTCTTTGGAAGCTACTCACGACCATCATTGGAAAAGGAGGCAAGACACAGACAAAGCCCGGGAATCCACGTCTGCAATATTGAAGCAGGTCAAATTGCCAGTGCAGCTATTCAAACGAGCCTCTGATCTGGTCACCAAGTACAGTGACATCTTCTCAACAAGCCCGGATGACCAAGGCCGAACGAGTATGGTAACTCACGTCATATATACACAGGGAGCCAAGCCGATTCGACAAGCACCCAGACGCCTCCCTATAGCCAAACAAGGAGAAGTGAGCGCGCTGATCTCGGACATGGAAAAACAAGGCGTTATTGAACCTTCTGTCAGTCCATGGGCCGCGCCTGTAGTTCTAGTGAAGAAAAAGGATGGTAGCACTCGCTTTTGTGTCGACTATAGGCAGCTTAACGACGTCACTAAGAAAGATAGTTACCCACTCCCACGCATCGATGACATAATGGACACTTTAGCCGACGCAAAATGGTTTTCTACACTCGATCTCAAGAGTGGCTACTGGCAGGTAGAAATTGACAAGAAGGACCGAGAGAAGACCGCATTTTCAGTTGGGACCGGATTGTGGCAATTTGTGGTGATGCCGTTTGGGCTTTGCAATGCTCCAGCCACTTTCGAACGCTTGATGGAATATGTGCTACGTGGTCTAACCTGGAAAACCTGCTTGGTATACCTCGATGACATCATCGTCATCGGTAGAACGTTCGAAGAGCATGTGCGGAACTTAGAAGAGGTTTTCTCCCGATTACGACTGGCAAATTTGAAACTTAGTCCCGAGAAGTGTACTCTTTTCGCAGATGAAGTAAAATACCTGGGACACGTCGTATCAGCAGAAGGGGTCAAAACAGACCCTGAGAAAATTGAAGCCGTGAAAAGTTGGCCAACACCAAACAACAAGCGCCAACTACGAAGTTTTCTGGGTCTGGCGACCTACTATCGAAGATTCGTCAAAGACTTTGCCAAAATAGCTAAGTGTCTCCATCAGCTAACCGAGAAAAATCGTCCGTATGTCTGGAATGAACAATGCCAGACAGCCTTTGAGACCCTGAAGGAAAAGCTGTGTGAATCACCCGTGCTGGCGTATCCGAAACCCGGAAAAATGTTTGTAGTTGACACCGATGCAAGCAACGGCGGTATTGGAGCTGTACTCTCCCAGCAGATCAATGGCGAAGAAAGAGTCCTCTCGTATTACAGTCGAGTTCTTTCAAAAAGTGAGAGGAACTACTGTGTGACCAGGAAGGAGCTATTGGCTATAATAGAGGCCACCAAGCAGTTCCACAAGTATCTATATGGCCAGAAATTTGTTCTTCGAACGGACCATGCATCACTGAGATGGTTGCTCAACTTCAAAAATCCCGAGGGACAAGTTGCGAGATGGATCGAAAGATTGCAGTCATACGACTACGAAATTGTTCATCGGAAGGGCGGAGTTCATGGAAATGCTGACGCCCTATCCCGCCGTCCATGTCCAGTTAACTGCAAGCATTGCCGACGGATTGAGGAAAAGGAACCGCTCGTTGATCTGCGATTGATAACGGCGGAATTCGATGAAGGTTGGTCATCGGAGGAGATTCGAACCGCCCAGTTAGCCGATGAAGACATCGGACCATTGCTCGTATGGAAGGAGACGACTGGGCGACCTGAGTGAAAAGACGTTTCAATGCATGGCGCAACCCTGAAAAGCTATTGGGCACAATGGAACTCCCTTCAGGTGGAGGGTGGCGTACTCAAGCGAAAATGGGAAACGGCGGATGGTAGCTCCTATAGGATGCAAACTATACTTCCCAAAAGCCGAATCCACGATGTGGTTAAGGAAATGCATGAAGGATCCTCGGGAGGCCACCTTGGTGTTAACAAGACCTTAGCGAAATTGCGGGAACGGTTCTACTGGCTCTGCGCTCGAGAAGACGTAGAGGACTGGTGTCGCAGATGCACAATTTTCGCTTCCGTCAAAGGCCCAAAGCGACGACTGAGAGGACAAATGCAAACCTATAACGTAGGCGTGCCATTCGAAAGGATTGCTGTTGACATCGCAGGACCCTTTCCTGAATCCGATTGGGGAAATCGATATACGCTGGTTGTAGCCGATTATTTCAGCAAGTGGCCCGAGGTCTACCCCATTCCCAACCAGGAAGCAACTACCGTAGCTGAACAGCTAGTGTTAAATTGGGTCAGTAGGTACGGCGTACCTTGCGAATTACATTCAGATCAAGGCCGAAACTTTGAGTCACTAGTTTTTGGCGAAATGTGTGAACTACTGGGAATACGGAAAACGAGGACAACACCGCTGCATCCCCAATCCGATGGTATGGTCGAACGGTTCAACGGCACGCTCAATAAACATCTGGCTAAGATGGTTGACGAGAACCAAAGGGACTGGGACCGACATATCCCACTATTTTTGATGGCGTACAGAGCTGCCGAACATGCATCGACGGGCCAAGCCCCAGCCAAAGTCATTTTTGGAAAGACTATTCGTTTGCCAGCCGATATAAAGTTCGGAACACCCCCTGAGAAACCCCAAACGGTCTCGGAGTACGCAAGTGATCTAAGACAACGGTTGAACCAGATACATCGGACAGTGCGAAAACACCTCGAATCGGCTACTGACCGCATGAAGACCAGGTAAGATCTAAAGGCTAATTCTACTGGCTTCCAGCAAGATGACTTAGTGTGGCTTTATAACCCGCAACGGCGAAAGGGTAGGTCTCCAAAGTTGCAACATAATTGGGAGGGACCATACCGAGTTACAAAGCGAATCAACGACGTCGTATACCGAATACAGGAACATCGTAAGCCGAGAGCTAAAATGAAAATCGTGCATCTGGACCGTCTTGCCCCATATTACACCCAGGGAGAATTGACTACAAATAGCGGCACATCTTTTCGGGGCGAAAAGAACTGAGGTGGGGGCAGTGTTACATGTACAAATAATTACATGTACAAATAATTCTGCGAGCTGCTGTCGCAATTGTTTTCATAATCAACGTCAACAAATGAATTTACTCGAACCCACGAGAACCCAACAAGCATGATCAACATCTGCAAGTGACGTCACTCCATTCATTAATTTGCCCGAATCTACCAGGTACCTCTCGGTAGAACATTCGCCAACGTACGAGAAATGGGTGAATAGGTAGAGACCCTATATAAAGGCGAGCTGAATGAATGGGGGGGTTCATTCATTACAACCGCGATAGAAAACTGCGATATAGTGGAACGCGAAGTAAAGACGATTGATTGTTTGAGTGCGAAGTGATTTAGAAGACAATTGCGATAAGAAATTTATGGACAAGTGTTAGATTTTTTTCATAGTGAAAATTAAAATTAGTGAAATTGTTAAATTGTTAAATTGTTTATTGTGCATTTTTGTAATTAAATAAATTCTTTTAACTTAAATTAAAAGACATTGCGTTTTCACTTTCCCGGAACATTAAAATTATTGGCTGCGAACCGAAAACACGCGACAATATATATATATATATATATATATATATATATATATATATATATATATATATATATATATATATATATACATATATATATATATATATATATATATATATATATATATATATATATATATATATATATATATATATATATATATATACATATGATACTCTCCGCAATAGGTAAATTTCTCTCGCGAACACTACTGTTTTGCTAGGAGTTGCATGAAAATTTCAGGAATGATAGGCATCATCTTTGAATGGTTCAGCTAGTGGTATCAGTAATCGCAAAACTGTAGTGTCTGAGTCGGTAAAAAGCGCATGTTGTTCCATAGCCATATGTTTCCATAGTAATACATGCAGCGCATATTGTTCCATAGTTATACAGGAAAATTCAAACCGCTATAACTGTGCTAAATATGATTTAATCCTTATGAAACTTTCAGGATAGATCAATCTTATAAATAATCATCTGTGTACTGAATATTATTGAATTTAAGTGTACCGTTAAAATTTTATTCAAGAAAACATAAAATCGAAAATCATACTATTACTAACATAGTTGAGTGAATTTCGATTTCTCACGTATTTGTTGTTGTTGTACTCATCAAGGCCTACATTCTTGATTTTTTCAGATTTTCGGATCACAGGTGTCCAACCGCGAGGGGGGGGGGCACAAATTTACCGTGTATTTCCCCTCCCTGTGCGCCCCTCGAAGCAAACTTTGCCAAATTAAGATATGTTTTGAAACGTTCTCATCAAGACCTTTCATTTGATACCCATACCGGCTACCTTTGATGATTTTTTTTCGGGAGGTCATTCCCCTATATGGGGAGACCCCTCTTAAATATCTTAAAAAATATTTTTTGTAGTTGCATTTTGAAGAGAGCACCACTTTACACCTACATACAAAATTTGATGTTTCTAGCTAAAGTAGTTTCCGAGAAAAAGTGCTGTGACACACGGACGGACAGACAGGACGCGATTTTAGTAGGGTTTTGTAAAATTATTTTACAAAATCCTAAAAAAGTTTCCGTACGGAATTTTTTTTAAACAATACTTTGCACAAACAAGAGTTCACTATTTTTCCTGGAGTACAGCTAGTATAGTTTCAGCCGCGTGCAGGTTTGTATCAACTTCAGAAAATCCAATATTCTGCCATGAGTAAAGAAATTTGTGTAGATACGAGGAAATTGATCATAAAGCTTTATTGCGAAGGCAAGTCGATGGGTAAAATTTCGAAAGTAATTGGTAGACCTAAGTCAAGTGTCCAATATGTTATTAAGCAATATGGAGAAACCGGTTCGTTCAAAAGTAAACCCCGTTCGGGACGGCCAAAAAGTTTAAGCGATATAGCGTGGCGGTGAATGGTAAGAAAAATAAAAGATAATCCTAGAACCAGCGCATGTAAAAAATCCCCGTTGGCAGCACCAGCCGGAAAGGTAAATTTCTCGTATGTAGCGTAAAGTTTCGAAAAAGAATTTGGCTTGCCTACTACTAAACTTCTTTCTGCAATTTTCGTAGTACCACATAACATAAAAAAAATCTGGCTACGTTCGTTTTTAGAGACCTTTTATCAGGGCGCAAATATTTTGCTAATTAAATTGAGTTGCTCGCGTATGGATTACATATTGAACATCGGTGGATCATAAATTGTTGTAAATATATAAATTCCGGTTTCGCCCTTCTCGCATTTGCTGTTTACACAGTTCACAGTGGTTACCACACAAAGGCTTAAATAGCTCGATAATTAATTTGAAAAGATTTCCATAAAAGTTTAATCAGCACTTGCATTGCCATTAATATATACATTTTCAATTTTTTTCTGAACAATGAGGGCCGTCATTTCGATTTTTATTGAAATCGGCTTCTAAAAATATTAAGCTGTAAATTTTCGACTGTTTTATTTGTCATTCGATTTGCATAATTAAATTAAATTAACTTGCCTTAATAACTTATAATTTCAAGTTTCAACGGAATCTGTTGAGAACCTTGGCTGCTAGAGGGCTACAGAAATAAAAAAAACATTGTATGCCACCCCCCTGTATGGGGAGACCCGCCTGTATGGGGAGACCCCCCTTAAATACCTTACAATATTTTCTTGCGCTGCAAATTTCAAGAGGCACCACTTTTGACCTACGTAGAAAATTTCCTCATTCTAGCTCATGTGGTTTGCGAGAAAACTTGTTATGACGCACGAACAAACGGGCGGACGGACGGACAGACAGACAAGTTGCGATTTTATAATTTTTTAGGGTATTGTTAAAAATATTTTACGCCGCCATTTTGAATGCATGCATTCGATTTTGGATTATTTTAAATCTTTGTATGCTAGGACCTCATCAATCAATGAACTACTCGTTCAAATAGGAGTTTCACTCTAGACAGGGCAAAATAATTCAATTTTTAAAGAAAATGGCAGTTAAAAATATTAGGCTTTAAATTTTCGACTTTTTTATTTTTCATTCAATTTTAATAAGTTCCTGTTAAAATACATCAAAATCCGTTGGAAAATGTTACCGCTAGAGGGCCACAAAAACATGAAAAAAACGCATATTTAAACGGCCGCCATTTTGAAGTTTGCACATGCATGATCACCAAAATATCACAGACTGTAGGTGTAAGTAATGTCTATTCTGAAACCAAGTTTTATATATGCCGGATCAAAACTGCGACTTTTAAAAGCCTTTGAAATTTTGACCTTCAACTGGCCGCCATTTTGTTTTTTGCAACCTGACCTCCAGTTTTTTACGCAATTCTCTAGATACTTATAATTTCTATCAAACTACCGAAGTTTATGAAAATCTCTTGAAAGCTTTGACCACTATTACAACAACAAAATTTTGCACGTTTTTCGACCTTTGAGCGGCCGCCATTTTGTTTCTGCCGTACCGACTTTGGATTCTTTACTGTGAGATTCATGACATACATCAATGAATCTTTGTACCAAATTTCATCCAAATCGGAGCTATACTTTGGTCAGCACAGAAATCACGATTTTTCGTCTAAAATAGCCGCCATTTTGGTTTTGCCCGGCCGATATAGCTGGTTCACGAACTTAACCGAGATAATTACCCAATACACCTTTCCTGAAAATTTGGTGAAAATCGAAGCAAAATTGCAACCTCTAGCGTGGTCACAAATTTCGTTATATCCCATATATATATATATATATATATATATATATATATATATATATATATATATATATATATATATATATATATATATATATATATATATATATATATATATATATATATATATACGAGTATATGATGCTCTCCGCAATAGGTAAATTTCTCTCGAAAAATTTACCTAATAGCAGACGAGGTCAGAAAAGACTTTAATTTAACGGTAAGTGATGAAACCATTAGAAATGTTCTACGGGAAAGTAATTCCCATGGTCGAAAGTCATTCCGCAGGGGGAATGCCGGTCGACAAGACCACTCTTGGAGGCTAGCATTCTTTGGGGAGTTCCGCCCCCACGTACCCGAGGAAATTCCCGCAGGGAGAAAGCCGGTCGACAAGAACATTCTTGGAGGCCAGCATTCTTTGGGGAGTGCCGCCCCCACGGACCCGAGGATATGGGGGTGCCGTGAGGTTCCCTCCTGGGATGACAGGTAACGACTCTGATTGTATCTGGACTACGCTTTGACCAACGAACTGGAATTAACGCTTTGGGCTGGCAGATGTGATGGTTTGGACCTAGTTGCTTTGCACAGTAGCGCCGAGGTGAAACTCGTGGGTGAACGGCTCCAATTCAACTATCATACCGTCTCCGTCCCGGTAAAACCTTGGCAGAACTCGGAGTACGTTCGAAGTTCGCACCATTGGGTTGGTGGTGTATGTTCGGTTGAGACGGACCCCCGATTAGCGCTGGTCTGGCTCTGAGCACTTGTCCCCATAAGGGCTTGTGCCAACCCTCGCATGGCCTCCCTGCTCTGCAAAGATAACCATGGGACCAAAAAGGCGACTACACACACGAACGGAGATAGCGGCTCCGAGGAGGGACCCAACAAAACTGGAGCAATCAAAAGACGAAATAAAAAATAATAGCAACGACGATGCAACCAGCGGTTGCAGCCACGATGTCAACAGTACATCGAGAGCTGTACTAGCCACGAAAAAAACGAAGACTAACACGACAACAGTGACGGTAGACAAAAAACGGAGAACAGCAGACAGTCTGGTGCAGACTGAGATTCCTGCGGCGTTTGGGCGCAGCAAAAAAATTATGCGAACGCCCGAGCGTCCTATTAAGGAGAAGCGGGAGACTCGGCAGGATGCTTCAGGTGTTCGAGCAGTGGAAGATAATATAAAGAGCACCGAAAATTCGATTGTCACCGCTGCGATCGTTACTAAAGCGACCGATGCAAGGGTCACAAATCCCGACATTGCAACGAAAAATCTAGAAGCAAACGAGGAGATTACGGCACTAAAAGCAAAGAGTGACCAGGCACCGCGTGATTGTACCGCCAATGTTGAAAATGTGGCGGAAGTACTGCACTCGGAAACGGAACGCGAAAACCTCTTCCAAGGATGGTTGCAAGGTACAGCGATACGAAGAAGAAAGACAACTTCGAAAAGCGCGAGATGTTCTAAAAGAATACAAGCTGCATGCGACAAAGTAGCAAAGGCAGGGCTCCTTGAACTAGAGGAGCTCCTAGATCGCATAGGGCACTATCGGAGGAGCTGGTTAAGGGCCGAAGATGAACAGAAAGCTAAAGAGGCGCTTGGGGCAAAATCTAAAGGCGACATGCAAATAGCTCCATCATTAAAATTCAATAAAAGAATGGCGTCTAGCCCAATCGAAGGAGATCGGGATAAAAGAAGGAAGGAACAGGCACTTGACGGGCGTGGAGCACCAGATCAGGGGTTCCAGACAGTGCTTACAAAAGGAGCGAAGAAAGCCGCAAAGAAACTCCTTCAAAAAAAAGCCAGAAAATAAAATTCGCACGGACGCCCAATTAGAAAAAGGACCTGATGCAAAACAGGAGAGGCAGAAGCCCCGACGAAGACCCCGGCAGCAGGCACTGCTTGTAAAGCCCCAAGATGGCCGATCCTACGCGGAGGTACTGCGGGACATCAGGGGAAACGTAAGGCCCGAAGACACCAATACTACCATTAAAGTAGTACGACCAACGCGGTCGGGCAACATACTGGTCGAATTCGGAGCAGAGGCCGGCAATAAAGAAGCATTCTGTGACGCAGTAAAGAAAGTCCTCGGCAAAAGCGCAACTATAGCCCCGCTCGAGCCGATGGCAACGATCGAAATACGAGACATTGACTGCGTGACGGATCTGGCCGAGGTAGAAGAGGCCATCAAAAGGGAGTTCCCTAGCGTGGGAAGGATCAAAGCGAGACTGACACCAGAAAACAACAGGGGACAACGCATGGCCATAGTTGACTTGACCGAAAAGGACGCCGAACAATTCCTGAACAAGCGCAAAGTACGAATAGGGTGGGTTGTCTGTAGGATACGGCGAACAGCAACGCCTCTTCAATGTTTCAAATGCCTTGGTTATGGTCACACCACACAAGTATGCAAAGGACCCGATAAGAGTTCCCTATGTTACAAATGCGGTGAAATGGGACATAAAAGAAAAGAGTCTACGAAGGAGGCACACTGTATTCTTTGCAAGGATGCTGATCCAAAACCTGATTTTGGACACGTCTTGGGATCAGGAAAATGCCGGGTGTTCCAGGAAGCCCTAGCCAAGGCCAAATCAGAGCTTCGATGACCCGCATCCTGCAGCTAAACCTACACCGCAGTTCAACCGCTCAAAATCTGCTTGAGCAGTTTGCGAGGGACATGAAAGCCGACTTCTTGCTGCTGAGTGAGCAACACCATAGTAAAAGTCCTGCATTATGGTATTCTGATGAAACTGGTACTGCCGCCATCTGGGTTCGGAACAGTGACTTTCAAGCGGAGAGTTGTGGACGGGGGGATGGTTTCGTGTGGGCTCGGCGCTCAGGGATCACCTTCTTTAGTGTGTACCTAACGCCTAACGAGTCGATATCATCTTTCCAAGCCAAGCTTAATGCTTTGGAGGGCGCTGTCTCGAACGCAGAGGGCAAAGTGCTCGTTGGGGGCGACTTCAACGCTAAAGCAATCGAATGGGGCATGCCTCCGACGGATCCGCGGGAAAAACGAATCCTGGAAATGGCGGCCGGGACGGCCCTCGTCGTACTAAACTCCGGAAATACGCCGACTTTCCGCCGTATTGGCTGTGAGGGAACCATACCGGACGTGACATTCGCCTCGGAGTCCTTAGTACGAAGGATACACAACTGGAAAGTATTAGAGGACTACTCAGCCAGTGATCATCAGTGCATTCTGCTTGAGATAAGTGATGCTGTCTCCCGACGTCCGTGCTCTCGGCCTTCCACAACTGGATGGAACATCGGAAGGATGGACGTCGAGAGGTTCGTCAAGGCTCTCACAGCAGGTGAGCCGCTGCAGGGAGCTTCGGAGGGGACGGAAGAACGGGCAGCTGAAGACGTGATGAACTCTACTATGAGCATCATTACGACTGCTTGCTGCGCTTTTATGCCCCGTCAAAGACCCCGGCACGGCAAGCCCCCAGTGTACTGGTGGTCAACTGAAATCGCTGAAAAGCGAAGGGAGTGTCACAAGCTTCGACGTGAGGCTCAACGGGTGCGGAACCCTGATGAGGCATGCGAGCAGGTGACAGCATATAAGTTGGCCAGGAAATGCCTTCGCAAGCTGATCAACAGTAGCAAGGCTCGCTGCTGGCAAGACCTAGTGGACAATGTGAACAAGGATCCGTGGGGCCTTGGCTACAAGCTGGTCATGGGGAAACTTGGTGCCCTACGGAAGCCTTGTATACATGACGCGGAAAAGATGGACGCGATAGTGTGGGGACTCTTCCCCGCCCATCCCGTCCGTGTTGACGCTGTCCATGGTGAAACAGCAGTAGAGTGCCCACTCTTCACACAGCTGGAGCTGGAGGAGGCAGTTCTCTCATTGAAAACGAGGAAGGCTCCAGGTCCAGATGGTGTTCCAGCTGAGGTTTTGTGGCTTGTCTATCACCACTGTCCTGACTTGCTGCTCAGCACATTCAACGCTTGCCTACGGTACGGGGTTTTCCCGGTACGATGGAAGGTGGCGAGGCTCGTGCTGATCAGCAAGGGGAAGGGAAATCCCGAATCACCGTCTGCATACCGCCCGTTATGCATGCTAGACACGGCTGGGAAAGTGCTAGAGAAACTCATCAAGGGAAGACTCACTGACGCGATTCGTGCTGCTGGGGACCTATCTCCTCGGCAGTACGGCTTTAGAGCAGGGTGTTCTACCATTGATCCGATTGAAGAGGTGGTGAGCGCGGTCAAAAAGGCAGAGGCATATAGTCGCACCAAACGACGGATCGTCCTGCTGGTGACACTCGACGTCAGGAATGCCTTCAACTCCGCAAGATGGGTGAATATTCTGGATACGCTGGAAAACTCTTTTCAAGTTCCAGAATATCTAATGCGGCTTTTGAGGAACTACCTTAAGGACCGAAGCCTGCTCTACGACACGACACAGGGCCAACGAAGGATGAAAATTACATCGGGTGTTGCCCAGGGATCTATCCTTGGTCCGGACCTGTAGAACGTGTCTTACGACGGGCTACTGAGACTTGAGATGCCAGATGAGTCGCGCTTGGTTGGCTATGCGGATGATGTTGCGGCTCTGGTCGCTGGACGCACCGTTGAACAAGCGCAACTTAGGCTAGGCATGCTAATGCGCCGAGTGAGGGACTGGATGACTGCTCGCGGGCTGAGTTTAGCACTGGAGAAAACCGAAGTGGTCATCTTGACAAAAAAAAAAAAGAATCCCTAGAGTAAGGATGATCAGTATTGGAGACATACAAATCCAATCGAAGCCAGCGGTGAAGTACCTGGGGCTACTGATCGACTCGAAGATGAGTTTCTCTGAGCAAATCAGGGCAACGGCTGAGAACGCTGCTTCGGGAATATCGGCTCTGAGTCGACTTATGGCCAACGTA